>CAKNXH010058595.1:113463-126907 GCA_932178445.1 Andricus quercusramuli | reverse complement strand
ACTATAAAAAACCGATTTTCAAAATATATAAATTACCATAACTTCCCTACTCTTCAATAAAATGTGTTAATATTGTAGGTCAATCGATTCGTCCCGAACCAAGGAATCTTTTATATTCTTGCATCAACTTTGAATTATGCGAATGAAAAAAGTTTGACTATAAAAAACTGATTTTTAAAATATTATTGTGTGCTAGAAAAAAATGCAATAAATATTTTCAGAAATCCTTCAGTCAGTTTCAAGATATTAGTGAGGAAAATAAGCTCTCCAAATTTCATCAATTTATCTGCAACCGTTTTCTTTTTATCGTGTTCACAAAAAAGCGTGACATCCACACATCCACACACCCACACATCCACACACACGCACACACATTCGGACAATTGCTTAGAACATTGTATTAGACATTTTCAAAGTAGGGAGGGTTTGATTAAATGAAATTAAAATTTTTGAAAAATATTACCATTACAAAGCTTTCTCTATGAGGAAGCAAAATGGACACGTGATTATACAGGTAGAAGAAAATCCCTACTTGCCGGCTTCGGTCTACCGAATCACGGAAGGACAAATTCAAGTACCTATTGCAAATCACTCCGATAAAACTATAGTAATACCAACAAGCGAAATCAAATATAATTACATCAAGATTCAGGAACCAAAGGAGAGAATTCAATACATAGCGTCGGAAGGGTACTGCAAACGAATTTCACTACTAAGGGAAAATCTTAGACTCTCCCACATCGAAGAAGATCACAGAGTCTCGATAGAAAAAATTATTGTACATTATCATGATGTTTTTTCGCTTCCAGGAGATCCAGTGCCATGTACAAACTTAGCCGCACATAAAATTGTTATAAAAGATGAACAGATCATCAACAACAGGTCCTACAGAACCCCGGAGTGTCATAAGGAATAAATAAATATTCAAGTTGAGGAAATGTACACCAAGAATGTAATAAGGGATTCCGATTCACCGTACAATTCTCCATTATGGGTTGTACAAAAAAAAACTGATGCTTCAGGTAAGAAGAAGTGGAGAATTGTAGTAAACTTCCGCAAGCTGAACGAAAAGACATATTAAGATGCGTACTCACTCCCAGTTATTGATGAAATCTTGGACCATTTGGGAAAGGCGAAATTCTTTTCAGCCTTTGATCTGACATCCGGATTCCACCAGATACCCATGAAAGAAAATTCAAAGAAATACACAGCTTTCTCCACGTCAGAAGGACACTTCGAATTTGAACATATGCCATTTGGGTTGAAGAATGCCCCTGCCACCTTCCAAAGCATGATGGATACTGCGTTCAAAGGATTAATTGGCAAAGTCCGTTTCGTGTACCTCGATGATATTGTGGTTTTTGGATCCACATTACAGGAATCTAATCAGAATTTGGTCACCATCTTTGAAAGGCTGAGACAGACTGGACGCAGACTGCAGCCCGATGAATGTGATACCTAAGACCCAAACTTGAGTACTTGGGACACGTCATCACTAAAGATGGAGTTGAACCTAATCCCAAAAAACTCGAGGCTGTCACGAATTTCAAGAGACCCGATAACGCCACCGAAGTAAAATCCTTTTTGGAACTTGCCGGTTATTACCGGAAGTTCATTAAAGATTTTTCCAGCAAGGCCAAGCCCCTAACGGAACTAACAAAAAGCAATGTAAATTTTACTTGGACGCAAGAATGTGAAAAAGCCTTCCAGATTCTAAAAAAAAGAATTATGTTCCTCTCCCGTCTTGCGGTATCCTGTTTATAACAAAAAAGTTTACATTAACTACGGATGCTTCGAATAAGGGTCTAGGTGTAGTTTTGTCACAAGATGGACACCCAGTATGTTACCTCTCCAGGGTACTTAATAAAGCTGAAGAAAATTACAGTACTACTGACTTGGCTCTTTAACGTTTAAGATCCTTCCTCGAAACTACTCAGGTGGAGACATAAGCTCGAGGAATATGACTATGTGATTGAGTACTGCAAAGGGAAAGATAATAAAGCAGCTGATGCTTTGTCCAGAGTGCTACGTGTGCTATTTTGCTTATGATTTGCGCATCATTGTTACGCATGCGCGCACCTAATATGGTGCTACTAGAGGGGGCATCCGATAAGTCCGGAATTCCTGGAATTTTCATCCCCTACAGCCCCGAAATGAGAAACTTATCGGACTTCTACTGTATATCAACAACGAATTAAATAAACTTTACGCAGATAACAGAGTACTCGCTACAAGTATATCCAATAAAACCAAAATTGTTAAAACAATTCTAAATTCAGCTTCCCACGACATTCAGGTACTCAGCTTGTACAGTAAAACAAACATAGAACGCTTAAATAAAATAATTAATCAAACGAACACTAATACTCAAAGTATAATTATAAATAATCAAATAACCATTTGCACATTATCATTGCAAGAGCTAAGCGCTGACATTAACCTTCTGTTCGATTCAACAAATGATGGGAAGCATGGTATCATACATCACCAGATATTGACACCCGGGACATTTCTAAATAGTCTACACGATTTTGAACAACACAACAACATAAAATATGAGATACCTCTCAAAGAAGAGAATTACCAGAACATTTGAGATATTTTTCAAGTAAGTATAAGCATAATAAACAAACGATTATTGCACTCGATTAAAGTTCCCCAACTTGAATCTGAAAATTAACAAATCCACCATCTGATCCCTATACCAAAAAAAATCCAGAGTACATTCCTAGCAGTAATTCCCGAACATGATTATATCCTACTGAGTGGTCAGAGGATGTTATATGTACCAAGTGACGAGCAGACTATCAATAATTGTAAAAGACTGAACAAGATTTACGTATGTAAGATATTGCAACCGATACACTTAATTTCAGAAACCAATTCCTGTGAGAATTTAATAATTAGAAGTAGTATTAAAAAACTTAGTCAAGAATACTGCCAGTTCTCCCCGTTTAGGATCAACGAAATTGTGTTTATACAGTCAGAGCAAGAGAATTCGTATGTTGTCATTCCCGAGAAACCAAAAACTCTACATGTACTTTGCCAAACTTCTGATGAGCACGTTAATTTAGTATCATCCCTGGCGGACCGGCCGAACGCAAACATTACGCTACAGCGTAACGGTAAAGTAATGCTAAAGTAATGGTAAAGTAATATGGAATTATAATTAATAAAGGAAACAAAATTAATATGTAAACTGTTGCAATTATAATAAAACGTTGAAATTTACGTTCAACGGTCATGCCGCAATTGCAACAAGTTGCTTTTGCAGCATTAAAAAATAAAAGAACATAGTGACCGTCATTGCAGTCGGGCCCCTGCATACTGGCAACCCGCTAACGTGGCTTTAAGTGGGTTGCCGGTCTGCAGACCCGACTTGAATGACAGCCACTTTGTTTTTTTATTTTTTAACGCTGAGAAAGCAACTTGTTGCAATTACGGCATGACCATTTAATGTAAATTTTAACGTTTTATTATAATTGCAACAATTTACATATTAATTTTTTTTCCTTTATTAATTATAATGCCATATTACTTTAGCATTACTTTACCATTACTTTACCGTTACGCTGTAGCGTAATGTTTGCTTTCGGCCGGTCCGCCAGGGATCGCAAAAAATAACTAGTACCGAAAGTTGTATTATCAGTACCGAAGGTACAATCATGAAAATTAGTCCCTTAAAGAGCGAATTTAGGGAAATAAAATATACTAAGGATATTATACTACCGTACGACAAAAACGATCTTGACTTATTAAAAGAGAGACTCATACCTCTCCAAAAATACGTAAAATCTGAAAATCTTAGAGAAGCCAGCGAAACACTAGAAGATATTGAAAATGCTCTAACAAAAATAAAAAATGCACGTCGAACAAGAAATTGGACCGAAAAAATATCCGACGTCTTAGCATACTTAGGTTACGTCTTCATCGCGTTAGTTTTACTGTTTGCTTTATACAAATGCGGCATCCTAAAATTAATTAGAGGTTGCCTACCAAAAATTTGCATACATATGTTCTGCGTGAATAATAATGTCACTACGTCAAATGTGCCTCAAACCGTAACTTGTACAACAGCATCCACAGATTCCGCTGAGATTGAACCTTTAAATACAATAAGCGCGCGAGAGGTTAAGCTACGCACTCGTCCAAAAATGTAATGTTTTTCGGGGTAAAAATAATCTACTAAGGGGGGTATGAGACGGGCATCTGCCTCACCGCCTTCAAACTATTTTAAATGGGCCTTTGTCCCACCACTAACCTTAAACTAGACCTTAAGCGAGCCCTCTGCTTGTAACGCCTAGGCTCGGGGCGACAGTTCTATTCCGACCGTGTCTTGAAAATAAAGTATTGAAACTCTATTTCGTGTGTTCCTTCTACGGAGCCCAAACCCTCGGAATTGAGTGATTAACCAATATTGTGGATCAAGTGATTGGTTTAAGTGGAAAATCATACGTGATTGTTAATCAATAGATAAATTCTATTGCGAAACCCCACGCCGTCATATATATCAACAGTTCGCATTTTGGTTATTTTTCGACCTTAAATCGCTTGTAGCTCGAAAATCAAGCGTTTTTCGAAAAAATGACAGGAGTTAAGAAGTGCTTATTTTTGCCCAATATATATGATAAATGTGTTTTTGTATCGATTTTTTAATCCTTTTCAATTTTGCATTACAATTACTGACCATTGGTACGAAAAAATGTCACTGAGGTTTTTTGTTCGCAACAACATAATACATCGATTAGAAAAGGTTTCATCCTGGTGAAACTATTTGGTCGGTCAACTCGTTTTTGTATACGTCTTTTTAGGGGTGCACCGCTCGCCTATTACAGCTGCACAGTAGAGTCACATGCCATTCACGGATGAGAAGTATAGTTACAATTCACTTACTACTCCGCAGTGATCTTGGGGTACTTACATATGCGCAGTAGAGTTACACATAATTTACATTCAAGCAGTGGAGTTCCATGGAACTTGCAGATGCGCAGGATAGCTACACGTCAGTTATGGATGCACAGTAAAGCCAGGGAGCATTTATAAATGCGCAGTGGGGTTACATAGAACTTAAAGATGCGCAGTAACGTTATATGCCGTTTATGGATGCCCAGTAGAGTGACATAGCATTTGCACCTGCATAGTGTAACTGCACATTACTTATGTACGCGCAGTTAAGTTCGGAGCTATTTACATATGCGCAGTTAAGTTCGGGGCTATCTACATATGCGCAGTAGAGTAATGTGGCATTTTCGGATGTGCAGTATTGTTTAATGACATATATGGTTGCACAGCAAAGTTAAATGACATTTACAGCTGCGCAGTAGAGTAACGTAGCATTTACGGATTCGCAGTATAGTTATATGGCACTTATGATTGCACAGTGATGTTGGGGTACTTATATATGCGCAGTAGAGTTACACATAATTTACATATACATAGTAGAGTTCCATGGGACTTACGGATGCGCAGTAAAGTTCTATGCCATTTACGGATGCGCAGTAGAGTTACATAGCATTTGCATCTGAGTAGTACAACTACACATTACTTATGGATGCGCAGGAAAGTTCGGGGATATTTATATATGCGCAGTAAAGTTCAATAGCCCATGTGGTTGCGCGGTTCATATGGTTGCAGAGTTCCATGGCACTGACGGAAGCGCAGTACATCTACATGCCACGTTTGAATACGCAGTGAAGTTATACGCATTTATGTATGTGCGGTAGAATTACACAGCACTTGCATATGCGCAGTAGTGTTTGATGGTACATATGGATGCGCCATAAATTTTCACGATACTTACTGAAGCGCAGTAGAGTAACGTGGCATTTACGGATTCGCAGTATAGTTACATGGCACTTATGATTGCACAGTGATGTTGGGGTACTTATATATGAGCAGTAAAGTTACACATAATTTACATATACATAGTAGAGTTCCATGGGACTTATGGATGCGCAGGAAAGTTCGAGGCTATTTATATATGCGCAGTAGAGTTCAATAGCACATATGGTTGCGCGGTTCATATGGTTGCAGAGTTCCATGGCACTGCCGGATGCGCAGTATATCTACATGCCACGTTCGAATGCGCAGTAAAATCAGACTCATTTATGCATGCGCGGTAGAATTATACAGCACTTGCAGATGCACAGTAGTGTTTGATGGTACATATGGATGCACAGTAAACTTGCACGATACTTACTGAAGCGCAGTACAGTAACGTGGCATTTACGGATGCGCAATATAGTTACGCGGCACTTATTACGGAGCAATAACGTTAGGGGTACTTATAGATGCTCAGTAGAGTTAGCTAGCGCTGACATCTGCAAATAAGAATTCTATGGAACTCACGGGTGCGCACTATAGCTACACGTTAATTGTGGGTGCGTAGTAAAGATAGATTTATTGCTCCGTATTGAAGTTACACGGCACGTATGGATGTGAAGTAGACTTACGTGTATTTTATGGATGCGTATTTAGGTTAAACGGCACGTCTATCTGCACAGTTAAGTTTGACGGTCTTTACATCTACGCAGTAGTATTTTGCAGAAATTAAGGCTGGCTAGTAGATCGATAAACGTTTATTTTTCAGCCTGCTGGCCTTAAAAAATGGAATTGCTTACACTTCCACTTTTTTACAGAATTTTCTTAAAACTAACCCTTAAAAACTAACATCCATCCATTCCTTATCTCTAAGACCGCACGCTCTTATCGCCTTGCCTTCCTCGCTTCGCCTCGCCTTGCTCGCATGTACCTATTTTCTCGCATTGCCTCGCCTGCCAACCTCTGTTTTCGCGGCTAATACCTACTACTTATCTACTATTTACAATATTTACAACTTATTTGTATCTACTTCCTCTCCTATTTACAATCTTTTCTTCTCCATTCCTTTTCCTCCTTCCTTCTCTTCTTCCCCATCTTACCCAACACTCCCTTCACCCATGCTACTGCCCTTTTTCCCCCCTTTTCATGCATCAATACCTCCATGCTTATCTAACTCCTTTCCACCTCTACGCACTCCTCCAACCAGTGCTCCACTCTTGCATCCCGCTTCCCACACAGTTGCTCCTGACTTCCTTTCTCTCCTTTCTCACATAAATATTGCGTTCCTGCTCTTGGCATAATCCGCACATAGTTCCCATTAAACCTTGAATCTCTTATTCTCTCTTTCCCTTCTATCTTCTCTCTCTCCATACCGTTTTTCTTAACCAACTCATATACCTTTCTCCCTTCTTCGTGCATCCTTCTCACTTCATCCATCTGCAGTCCATTCGTTCTAAAGTACCTTTTCCTCTCAACCTCCATCTTCCCACCCCCTCTCCTGTTCTCCTTCTCCCACCAACACTCCCTAACCAGCCTGCTAGAATCCCTACACTCCTTCTCCCCGCCTCCCTCCTGAAAATATAAATAGGCGTATTCCTTGCCAACCCCAGGGTCCACTCTACGTACCTCTCCTGCGTTCTATTTACCTCTTCACTTTCTTTCCACCCCCACACCTCTACTCCATACAATAGCACACTCATCACTAGTGAATCAAACAATTTCATTCTCCTTCCAAAATCATCTGCGAATAACTTCTTTCCCAACCCCCACACCTGCCTTATCACGCTGCTTGCCAGCAACACTATGTCATCTGCATACGCTAGTGAGCAAATTCTAACCCCTCCTATGTTACATCCCGAAATTTTACAAAAATTCGATGTAACGCCTAGCTAGGCGCAACCCACCTCACTTTACGACTTTCAGGCTAATTCCATCAACTACAAGCCATAGCGTTACCGATCTTCTCTGAGTTCAAACCTAGGAATGGTAACTGCACTACGGTCGGTAAGAATGAGACCACAAGATACTTAAAGTATTACCATGACGAGATAAGAAATCAGAGAACACCGAAAACTTACCATATGTTCGATTAATACGAGATTGTAATTACAGACTTTACCGTTATAAAATAATTAAGTATATTTAATAACATACGAATGTATGCATATTCCTAATAATCCAATCGCAAAGTTAGATCTAATTATATGGAACATGGATACACGCGTATGCCTAAATTAAGGTAATAATTTGTCGACATATTTTCATATTACTGTTACTGCTAAAGTATAACCCACCTAGTGGAGAAACATGCGTATAGTCAGACAAGACGGTAACCGAAAGTGTCTGATTAAACGCATTACACATAATTAAGTTAGTAAGTAGTAGAATTCATATTCTTGAAAGGTCAAGAGTCGAGATGTACGACCGCTGTCCACGGTTGCTGACGATAGCATAAATCATTCAACGTTTAATAGTATTAGTTAGATAGATAGATAGATAGATTAAATTTATTAACACAACAACAAGATACAGTAAGGGTTGCACAGAAATATTTACAAAAAGAAAAGATATGTTTCACACTAATAACTATCTGTACAATTCGACTAATATAGTTTCTTGTAATATGCCACTGGCTTTTACAAGGAAATCTCGAATTTGCGCTCTTAAGGTTTGAGAACCGCAATAAAATTATTACTAGGAATTAAAATTATAATAAGAGAAGAAGTTCTCATACACGTCGCATTACAAATTACAAATTACTCGTTGATGATAAAGGATCTAACCCTCAACACTTGCACAATATATCTAAAAACGTCATTCAATTGCTCAATATTTTGTAAAATTAAAACGCGCTCAATAGATTCTAGGTCATTTGGTGATTCTTCTAGATATTTTCCAATATAGTGCGTTCTGAATTCATTATAAATAGGGCAGTGAAGTAGCAGATGAGGAAGATCCTCATACCTCAATGTGTTACATAAGCTGCAAATTTGGTCAGTCCCAATCACATACGACAATCCATTAAAATATAATCTAATCTGGTTTGAACTTGAGAGCCTCAATTGACTAATTACTCGCTTCTTTGCCATGCAACAATTAAAAGAGAGGTAGCTTTCAGTCAAATTCAATTGACTTAGGTTTCTGAAGTCGTTGTTATAATTCGATTTGATTACACGATCGATAGCAATACTATACTTATCATTTGACCATTTTTCAATTATATTCAACTTTTCTGCAGTGAATACATGAGGGTGACTCCATTGTCGATTCCATGTATCAAGCTCACCTATAGAACCAAGTAGAGACCTAAGTTGTGAGGCCCAATTAAATTCTGTACTTGCAAAACCTGCCCGGTCCAACTCGCAGAGCCTCATCAGACATAATTTAGGCAACCTATCATTGCTCATGTTAATCAATGAAATCCACCAATTATAGGTGCGCTCGAATGCTTTGACGCTTGTTTGATCTATACCTGTCTCAATCCGGATAAAATGTACAGGAGTGTTTCTGGGCCAATAGAATAATTGTTTAAAAAATTTATTCTGGACTACATTAAGGTCGTCAAGATATCGCAGGGCCCATACCTCAGCACCGTATAATAGAGTGGCCTCGATAATTGACCTTAAAAGCACGATGATGGTTTCCCATGAATTATTCTTTGATTTATTTAAAATACTTGACACTCTATAAATTGCTGACAACCCTTTCTTGACAAAATGGTTCTTAGCCACCCTAAATTTTCCTGTTGAAGAGAACGGGGTTCCAAGGTACGTGTAGGTGTTAACGAAATTGAGTACATATAAGTTTTTCCACATGAGTGGGCGTAGTTTTTTCAATTTACCGGTTTTACGAAATGGAATGATCTTTGTTTTTTTTTATTTAGCTTTAGGCCATTGAGATCACAATAATCCTCCAGGACTTTCAATTTGTCACGAGCGTCATGCCAAGATGTAGCAAAAATAATTATATCGTCCGCGAAAAGAAGCATAATCAGGGACCTAACCTCACTCAGTTTCACACCCTTCATTCTTTTCTTTATGAAAAAAGCCACAATATCAGCTACGAACAATATAAAGAGGAGTGGACTGAGGCTGTCGCCCTGTAGGACTCCCTGCGTTACTTCGACTTTCTTCGAGAGAGACTCAGCACATTTGACTCTTAGACTTGCATTGTCATACAACGAAATCAAAATCCTAATGATTTTTCCACTTACTCCAAGGTCGTGCAGTTTGGACCAGAGCTTAGCATGGTTGACTGAGTCAAATGCCCTTTCGAAATCGACAAATATGACATACAAATAGTCCTTAGTATTGGTAGCAAAGTGCATGTTTATTACCGAATAAAGCGTAAACAAATGATCTCTACAGCCCCTCCCTGCTCTAAAACCCGCCTGCTCTTCTGGCAACAACCCACATGCCTCTGCCCATGCTGACAATCTAGCAGTGAGAAGCGTCGTAAAGATTTTAGTAATTGAGTTCATAAGAGCTATACCACGATAATTTAAAGGGTCAAGTTTGTCGCCCGACTTATGCAACATGAACATATTGACATCGGACCACTGAGTAGGAACTTTTTCCGAGTTTAGGACAGTATTGAAGAGGTTGAGCAAATAATGCTCCCACTCTGGGGTTAGGCATTTAAAGAAGTCGTTGCTTATACCATCCGGCCCTGCAGCTTTATTCTTTTTAGTGCCCAAGATAACTTTTTGCAGTTCGATTAAAGTGAAGTCAACATCAAGAACAGGATCCAGTACTGACATGAAGTAACCATTAGATAGCAATCTGGGTGGGTACGCACCACTGTAAAATTCAAACCAATCCCCTGTGCTTAGTAAATTAGTATATTCTGGTTTAATATCAAACAGTTTTGCTGTTTTCCAAAATTCCCCACTATTTCTGACGTTCGCTAATTTCATAAGAGTCGACTTGGTATGCTCTTCCTTTGCTACTTTAAGTTGCGCTCGATACAAATCGCGAGCTTGTATGTAATGGACCAAATGGGACTCGGAACGGTTACGAGAATAATGTTTGTATGCCTGGGAAGCTAGTGCCTTGAGATGAGCGCAATGCGAGTCGAACCAAACATTTTTTTGTTCATTACGATTAGGGGCAATGGAGGCACCCCTCTGTTTAATAACCATATTTGAATTGTTAGCGGCACACTTTATTGCGATAATGAAATTATCATATAAAATATCAGTATTTACATTGTTATTATAGATAAGCGGCGATTGAGATAAAGCATTATAAAAAGTATCTGCACCCTCGTCTTTCCATTTTATAAGTGTTGACATACCTCTAGAAATGGTGGACTCTCCCAGCCCAGGGTCCTTGAGCAATAGATTAAAATCTATAGCAATAAGTAAATGATTGGATTGGTCTGAAATATTGTAGACAGAGAAATCATTGACGAAGTTAATGCAATCAATACTTAGCCAACACAAATCGATAGTGCTACAGCCTCTTTTCGTTATGTAAGTGTATTGACCAAGATTGTCAGAAAAATTACGACCATTACAGAGAGTTAAATTACAAGCTTCAAGCGATTCTACCAGTTTTATGCCTCTTTTATTAGTTTTAACATCCAAGGCCGATCTAGTTGGAAATAAATTAGAATTGTTAACAATTTCATCAGACAAGCTGTTTAGGGTACCTACTCGAGCATTAAAATCACCAACTAGTAACAAATGCGCGTTCGTATTGTCTAAAGAAAATAAAACATTTTGAAGTGCCTCTATACAAAATTCAGACTCTGCTGATGGAGGAAAATATATATTGCCGATAAACAGAATGAAGGAATTTTTAAAGATCAGTTTTATGAATAACCATAGATTACTGGCCTCTACTTTACAATATGAATAATCTGCACATTTCTTAACTAAAGTAATCAAACCCCCACTGCCTCGACCTTTACTTTTTTCTTTAGTAGCTACAGCGTAGTGAGGGGTGTAACTGTCTAGAAATTTCGGCAACTTTACAGATGTGTTTAAAAGCCATGACTCACCTAAACAAATTACGTAATGACTTGTTAAGTAGGCCTTCTGCTTTTCATCTAGGTTGCACAAGTTATTGTAGCCACTGATATTCCAGTAACAAACACTAAAACTTTGTGTACGATTGTAGATCCCCTGCATTGATGAGTCACCCATAAAAACAGAGCTCGAAGCTTCTACTATTCCCGTAGAAGGTCCCTCGAGTCAGTCTGATTGCTGTCTAGGTCTCGAAGAAGTTCCTCTATTAACATATTTGTTGAGAGAGCCCACGTCCTGTGAATCACCTCTTCTTTTCCTTGAAGATACAGGTTGGGCAGTTTTAAAGGTGTTAGCATGTAACCTGTCCGAAATTGTCTCGTCCAACTGTGTGTCAGGCTTAGCAGTAGTGTTTACATGTACAGATGGGTCAGCTTCGTTGTTTACAATCTCTTGTGACGTCGCATAGTATTGGTTCCGAGTGTCAAATACAGTTGCCATGTTAATGTTTACATAATTGCCAGAGCTCCCAATATTAGGAATTTCGTGGTTTTGATAATTATTACTCACTATTTTCTCTAGGCTTATTTTGGCTAAATCTTCCAAACTGTAGGTAATGTTGTTAATTTTAAGGCAATTGCCACTTATACGTGGTTTTAGTCCGGCGATTTTTAATTTAGCTGCCTCCTGGATCAAGGCTTTACGGATTTTAACAGAGTCTTGATCCAAATCATGTTCGATGAAAATATTCGTGCCTCTGAGTTTTGATCGATTTTGTAAAATAAAATGCTTTACTGATCCTGAAGCAAGTGAAAGTAAGACAGGCCTCGATTTGCTAGAGTTGAATTGTCCAAGGCGCCGAACTCCATTAAGAGACTCCCGACTGAGCACTATGTCCATTTTGGATCCAAGTAGATTACGGACTTTTTCTTCTAGCATAAATGGTGCTTCGGCTGGGCTATCAGGCATGCCAAAAAGCATTAAATTGTTCCTTCTGGTGAGCCTATCCAACCGTTGTGCCTGTTTAGCGATCTCCAATCTGAGCTCAGCGTTCTCTTTTTCTACTGCATCTATTCTAGCTTCACATCTCTGTAAGCTTACGCTAGTATTCTCTAGGATATTCTTCTCTACACCATGTATTTCGTCCTTAAGCCTGTCTTCCAGGCTTGTCATCAAGCTCTGCATCTGTTCGAAGGTTGCCATGACAGACTACGAGTGAGGTGAAGTTATATCTTTCAAGGACGTGCAAGCACAAAAGAACGGAATACGGAGATGTATTGCACATACAATTAGGAAAAAATAATAAGTTTTGTGCGTGACAGACCGGCCCCGTTCCACTCTTACAATAATAAGATAGTGCGATTTTCGACGCAAGCCAAACACTCGAAACTCCCGGCACAAGCAAGAGCGACAACAAACACGACCTCTCAGCACGGACGCTCGATCGAGACTCCAATAGTATTAGTTACCCACTAGCATCGCTCACAAACATTGAGCGGATCTAGATACGAGTAATATTATTAATAAGAACGTGCCGATTTCAAAAGTTAGAAACGTGCCGATTTCAAAAGTTGGAAACGTGCCGATTTCAAAAGTTCGATCGCCCTATCTTCGATCTACGATTAACGAATCGCTTTGACAAAGTCGCGGCTTCTA
>CAKNXH010058595.1:40909-113453 GCA_932178445.1 Andricus quercusramuli | reverse complement strand
AGTCTCATCCGGTAAAACTCCGTCGGTGTTTTACAAACAATGAGGAGGTACAACCGACAAAGCAACTCACTCTCTTGCCCTTTCAAGCATCGAAAGGTATATGTAAGTCTAATTCATGTAACTTTTAACTTTATTCTTATTCTTTATAATAAAAAAATTATTTAAACAACCATCTCTGAATCATTTGAACACTGTACTCTGACACAGTCCGCGTAGGGCTGATAAGTGACACACAAACCCACAATCAAATAATTGGTCAGGTCTTACCAGCCTGACATAATCAGCACACTGGTCTCTCTCTTTTCCTATTTTCCATACTACCCTCGCCTATTGCTCGGGACGTGACACCTATCCTGACTCCTTCTACCACGCCGGCCTCCAGCTTACTTTCCATATCCGCAATTAAAATCGCAAAAAGCGCTGGACTGAGTGGACACCCTTGCCTTAACCCCCTATCCATCCAGAATCCATCCGAAATCCCCTCCCCTCCTCTTACCTTGTCTTTGGTCTCTAAATATATCTCCCTTAGCCATTCAATTAGGCCTCTCTCTACTCCCCTATCCTCCATCGCCTCCCACAACCTCCCCGTATCCACCGATGGAAACGCGCCTTTGAGACCCACAAAAGACGCGTACACTCTCGTCCCCTTCTTTGCTAATTCTCTATCTACTAAGTGCTGAAGAACGTAGATATTGTCGACAGTATTCCTACCCACCCTAAATCCCGCCTGCGTCTCCGGCAATATTCCTTTCCCCTCGACATCCTTCCGCAGTCTGTCTGCCACCACCATCGCGTATACTTTATACGCCGTATTCATTAGCGCAATCCCTCTATAATTTCCCTGCCTCTCTCTATCTCCTTTCTTATACAGTGGCACTATTAACCCTTCTCTCCACCCTTCTGGGAATCCCAAGCCCCTCCATACTTTCTTCACTACCTCCTTCAGCCTCTCCCTAACCTCTTGTGTACTAAACAGCCATACTTCGTTCTCTACACCATCCAGCCCTGTTGCTTTTGACCTATTCAACTTCCTTATCTGCTTCTCTATCTCCTCGTCATTCAACTCCTTCATCTCTGCCTCCCCTGTTCTTCTACTTCACCCATCCGTCTTCCTTGAATCTGAGCTCTGGAATGATTCTTTGAAAAACTCCCTCCACACCTCACTCCCTATCTTCTCACTGACCCACACCCTACGCTTCCTAAACCTATTTATTATCTTCCAGACGTCCACCTCTGTCTTAATATTTGCTAACTCCTCTTCCAGATCTTTCTCCTTTTCCTGTTCTCTCTTCTTACACATCAATCCAAACCCCTTCCTCATTTCTACGTACTCCTCCCTTCTCTCATTACCCTTTTTCCACTTCTTGTACTTCCTCTTCACCTTCATTTTCATCTTTTTACATTCCCTATCCCACTACTCCCCTCCAAAGCGTACATTTCCTAGCTCTCCCCTATCGACACTTCTTCCCCGCCTTGTCATCCGCCAACCTCACCTCTCATCCACAGACTTAATTTCCGATGGTCTGATTCCAGCCTCCCCTCTACTGCGAATTTTTCCGCCGCCTCCCATCCTTGCATATTCATGACCACGTAGTCTATCACCGATACCCCCACCTGACAAACTTACACGATATCCCTCCTTTTTTTACTTCCCTCATTTGCACTCCCTCCCTCTCTTTCTCTCCATGAATTTCTTCCTCTAATCCATCTCTAACCCCCGTTATAATTCTGCCACTAGCCCCTCCTTTTTTCTTCACTCTGACCGCCTCCTAGAGTCTCCACTTATACCCCCTTGGCAGCTTTGGCTCTATTCTGTCCCATTCCTTTCTTTCTACCCACATCTCTACCAGTCCCACAACATCACATTCCGGGATATACCTCCAGAACTCCTCATCCTTCTTCCTTATCCCTGCTACGTTCCAATACAGCACCTTCACTACTTCTCTATCCTACATTACCCCCACCCCCCTACTGCTTACGAAACAAATTCCCCTGCACTTCCTTCAACACCTCTTTCTCCTCATCCCACACCCACATTCTCTCGTATATTTTTATTTTCCGATATCCTACCTTCGCCGATCTCCCTTCACTCCCCTCCCTCCTAACCCTGTCGTTCAGCATTCTGTGCACATCCTTTTCCTTTCTCGTTAAATCGTCATCGATGAAAACTCCCTTATCCTTTATCCTATTCTTATTTTGCATTACCCCCAACTTCTCTTCCCAGCTCTCCATCTCCATAACTGCCACTTCCTTGTCCTTTCTCCCCTCCAACTTAACTTTCCCTATCCTGCTCTTATAAGCAAAGAAGATATAGAGGGCGCATGGACTATATTACGGGATATCATTGTTGAAACTGCGACCGAAGTGTGTGGTACGGCCGTCGCAGCAAGAAAGTCTGGTCATGCGTGGTGGAATGATGAAATTCAGACAGCCCGATAAGGGAAGAAAGAAGAGTATCTGAGAAAGTTGAACATCACTAGCCTTAGCGCTGAGGAGAGAAATAGATTTGAAAATGATTACAGGGAAAAGAAGAGGAAGGTTAAACGACTTGTCATGGAAACTAAATATAAAATCAGAACAGAAGAAAATATGTACAAAACGTCTTTGAAGGAAGCAAGAAACTGATATATAAATATATGGTTGGAAGTAAAAGTAAAGAGTTTGTCAGCATGAGAAGCAGCAAAGATGAAATGCTATATGATACGGACGGGATAATAGACGCTTTGCAAGACTCTTGTAAAGAATTATTATCAGATAAAGCTATAGAGCTTCTGGGCACGAATTATATCAAAATATGGCTAAAAAGTATATTTGAAAAGTTAGGTCATCACAAACCTCCCTCCATGAGCAAGCCAATATAACAAATAAATCTAAAATGACAATACATAGTTCTATGTTTGTACCGACTGTGCTATACGGCAGCGAGACATGGACCTGTCAAAAAAAGGATAAGAGTAAAATTCACGTGATTCGCATGAAATCTCTGCGCACAATATGCGGGAAAACACTGATGGACAAAGTGATAAACGAAATAATCAGGCATGTTGAAAGAATGAAAGATGAACGAATGACGAAACAAGTGTATAAGGTAAAGTAAATAGCAGTCTGCCCAGAGGCAGACCGCGGAAAGAATGGTTAGAATGTGTGAATGAGACCCTAATTCGCAGAGATATAAGAAGCCATAGAAACACGAGAGCTTGCATGAAAAAATGCATAGGCGTGAATGAAGCTAGAGAAGTATGCCAGAACAGAAAAGTGTAGCGAAAATAGTTTATAAAAAGATTGTCAGTAGAGTGAATGACGCCTGAAACAAAAGACCTTGGATACTAATGAGCCCGAGTGGGAAGCTTCACATGACGACTTCGTGAGGCTCTTCGTTTGGGGTGATCGCTAGAGAGATTTATCAGCAGCCTGGGTCGTAGCATTGTTACAGAACGAACGTGTTATTTGAATAAATGACACAAGAATTCTAGATCAATATAAAAAATCAATACCCTCTTCCTCACACTGTACTCCCTTCCTCACCGATTACACATCACCGAAACCAGGCTTTGCCCAATATGTCGGGCACACGCTCTTATCAGGTCACTTGATTGCATTATAATCATGCGTCCGTGACTGATAAAATATACCGGGACAACCCCGTGCATAACATTCAAAACAAACAAAAAGTCCAACTCTAACCAAAAATGCCTTCGACATATTGGGCAATAACCACCTTAAGCCTGAGAGAAACATGAGCTTCCTCATTTTTTATAATGATAATAGGGATATGGCGACCCCATCGCCTGAGAGCTCCGGCTCTTGCTGTCAGCCACATTGCATTAGGCTAACACCTAAATGCAACGAATTATGCGGTTACGTCACCAGCATCGCGCAGTGCCATCCACAATATGCCTCTCTCGGATGGAGACTATGGTTCAGTTGGGAGTAGTAATAGGACCGAACCGAGGCGACGATCAGGAAATGGTCCCGCAAAAACGCGAGAACATCGATTTAAATGGTCGGACCAACTCAGGAGGAACACCCTTACTTGTCGGTAAAGAAGCTCACCGGCGCGAAAAGGATTCATGCAGAGGTTACATGACCGTTGGGTCAGTACGCAGCCGGAATATGCTCATAAAACGCCTCAATAATTAAGAGATCACGTATCGTTTTTTAGCAAAAACGGATATGAAGCTCTTTATCAGCAAGAAGAAGAGGAACATCCTCCAGCGAACATACCACCCGTTCCAGCAAGACCACCTTTTCAGATAGCCGATAATGCCAACATGAGAAGTAGGAGATATATCCACCAAAAAGTATTTCTCAGGATGGAGAAATTAACTGAAGCTAATACTGCTCTCCCCGACTTGCTCCCCAAAGATGTTAATCTCTAAAATCTGAATTGTGTAGTTTACGAAAAGGCGGTCTCTCTGCTTAGCGACAATGTTAGTAACGATACTTCAGCACGTCTGAGGAAGACTCGCGAGCAAATTTCACAGCTTTAGTTTAAAATTGAAACGGCGAGACGGCATGCATCAAATGTTCAGTGCGTGATTAGCTACGTAACATCAAATAAAAAGTTCACTCCAAAAGGCAGGGCACTTGCTCGAAACTTAAGGAAAGAAAATCATACGCTGAACAAGTGTAAACTGCTGACCATCAAGCAGCACTGGACGCAAAAAATAAGATTCCTTTCAACAGCGAAACAGCGCCTTGAACGGTGAGTTGAGTGGATTCAGGAAAATTCCTGAAAATTCCTGAAAATTCGAGAAGAGATTCAGGTCTTCTGGGAGCAAATATATGGAGATACTCATCAGATAAATGAAGACGCTTCAGATAAATCACCGTTTTGTAACTTTCGCCAAAGGCAAAGGTTACAAGGTCTAGAGTGAGAGTACCCACTAATTACTGCGCTGAAGAAGTGAAGAAAGTTATCGCTAGAACTAAGAACTTTTCAGCGCCAGAGCCAGATAAAATCAAAAACTTTTGGTGGAAGCAGTTCACTTCTACGCACGGAGATCTGTCTCGTATATTTACTATTTTCTTAAATGAAGAACAACCCATCCCGCAGTGGCTAGTGGAAGGGCGCACGGTATTGATCCCTAAGACCGGAGATTTGTCAAGTCCAAAGAACTACAGGCCCATAGCTTGTTTAAACGCCAGCCACAAGCTATTCACTGGCATCCTCAAAGAGAAGATATTAACATCTATCGGGCCGGTATGGAGTGCAGTAGTTGAACAACGTGCAAAAGAGGGCTGGCAAGTTGCAGGGAGAACCTGTTATTAGACAGGTGTATTACCGAAGACTCGATCAGGTATCGGCGCAATTTGTCCATGGCTTGGACTCTCTAAGTCCGATACTTTTCTGCATCTCCCTCTTGACTCTATCTATTGTACTCTAAAGCGATTGGCATGAGCTTCGGACTTGACAAGTGTGCCTGCATCCACCTACACCAAGGAAGACTAGAAACTACATCATTGCGTGACAATCAGGATGTTCAACTCATAGGCGGAAATAACTTTCAACATCTTGGTAATGGAGAAACATATACATATCTTGGAATATCACCGTTGAAAGAAGGTATCGTCAAATTCTCTGAAAAATTTTGGCTTCCGAATTATCCGGAAAGAATAAGATCCAGGCGACAAATATGCTGGCCGTTCCTACACTGCTTTACACGTTTGGTGCAGTAAAATGGAACGTCGATTAGTTGAAGTAAGTTGACCGAAGCACACGCAAGATGATTACAATCCATCGAAGTCACTATTCTAGATCTTCCGTACCTCAAATATATCTCCCTCGAGATAAAGGGGGTAGAGGCTTGTTAAGCTTGGAGTGTCTTCATCGAAGAACGGTTCTGCAACAGCACGGTTCAAGAACGTTCAACAACGGTTCAAGAACAGCCTGCTCAATTCTAAATAGCACAGATTCTCTGATGCGACTCGTACATCAACATGAAGTCGTCAATGCTGCGGCATTTCTATACGGTGCCGCAGATAGGGCCGCAGAGCAGCTTAGCCTCCCATTTGATTCCAGCGACACTACACATGGCCTAGCATCAATAACACCTTTGGTGCTCAAAAATCGTGTACAGTAAGCAGAATATACGCTTCTAGTAAGAGAACATGCTGACAAGCCCCTTCATGGTGAATTATACGGCATCATACGTAAAGAAGAGTTCTCGATGGGTATGTCCAACATGCGTCTTAAGTCTGCTGGATTGAGATCAGAGACTGAGAGCTTTCTTTTTGTCTGCCAAGACGACGTTATAGACACCTTAGTTTACCGCAAGTGCATAATGAATGTACCTGTAGGAGATACCAACTGCCGAGCGTGCAAGCAAAAGCCAGAAACACTTGAAAATGTTCTCAGTGGATGCTCAAAGTCTGCACGCTACGGGTACATAGAGAGACACAATGCGGCTCTAAAAGTGTTATAATTATCATCTCAGGCACTTCTATGATGTCGATCTATTCCCCGTCTTGCTATACGCCCCGGGGGGAACTCGAGTCCGTTGTGGAGGATGATCAGTGTAAGATCTACTGGAATTTATCATTCTCCGCCACTCAACGTATCAGTGCTACGAAGCCTGATATCGTCCTCCAAGAGCTGAAGACCAAAATCATTTACGTGATTGAAATCTCGGCACCAGCCGATGGTAATATTACGGCAAAGGAGGAAAAAAACGGGCGAAATATCAAACACTTCTTTTCGAGCTGAACAGGCTCTCATTCAAGGCTACAATGTGCATCTTGTAGTTCTCATAGTCGGCTGCCTTAGAGGTATGAAAGTTTCATTTCTTTGACAACTCAACAAGATTCCAGCTTGCCAGCGTCAGGCTCATTCCATCGCGAACCGGATGCAAAAGGATGTTCTTCTGGGATCACTTCATCTGGTCCGTCAACACTGTTCCTCATAACATTCTACAAAGATTGGTAGCCCTAAAAAAGTATTCAGAGGTGAAACTTTCATCTCCAAATGTGCCGTCTACCGCGTAAGGTCATCCGCGGCTAGACAGGACTGGAAGGAACAGTGTTGTACGAAGTCTTTCGCGCAAATTTCCCGCTCTTGCTTACCTTCTGGGATGGAAGGAGCAGGAGTGGATGACGTACACGTTCCAATTGGGCCGGGATTGGTTGCTTCAAGGAACCATGATCATAGCTTCCGTAGCCTACAACTTCTCACATAATAACAAGATTCGTTTAGGTTGGAAAATATGTAATACAAAATTCAGTATTCAAAATATTATCTCTTATAAACGTAAGTGCGAAGAAGGACCAATTTAACTGATAAGTCAAGGCAGTTTTTGCACATTTTTCTCATTGTTGAAATTAAATAATTCATACTATTAAAATTAAAAAATAGAAATTTTTCGTGATTTTGTCCACGTGAAAAGTGACAATTAACAAAAATATATAAAATTGTATTATCAATAGAGAAAAGTAGATATCAGCCAATAGCGGCTGCGGTCCTCTCCCTATGGAGAGGGCTATGGGGTCATGCTTAGGCTCACAAGGGGACGCAACGGGATTACCCAAGCGTCAAGGGCTGTTACGGTCTCAACTCAGGACTAATAATAATAATAGAGAAAAGTTTATTTTCTTGCGGTGAAACACTCTTTAATGAATCTTATGATAAGTATACCCAGACAAAATTTACTCCTCATTCAAGAAAATCGTTTTGTTGACCGTATTGGGTTGATTTCAGAAATCATTTTGGTTCAATGAACAAAATTTTGGTTCAGTTGATCAAATTCGTTCGTTTCAGTCAATCAGAGTTTTTTTATTGAACTGTTTTGTTGATTTTAGAAAATATTTTATTGATTCAACAAAATTTGCTGGATGGATCTACCAAATAATTCAAGAGAGCATTTTACTAGAATCGAGCTGAAGATTTGGTCGATTCAACCAAAATATTTGGATGAAAGCATGTTAAAAGTCACGAGCGCATGGACTTGGTACGATCGCGTATATTCCAATTCAAGATGACAGTCCAACTGCGAGAGTCCGTAGCGTCGCGAGCAAAACATAAAGATACAATCCGTTTGCGTTTGCATCTCGGTCATTCTTATCAAAATAAGTGATCCGGAAACAGAATCGATTGGGATTCAGTGATTATGTGAAAAATATGCAATATTACTTGAATCTGTTGGATTGCCTAAGATTGCGATATTAAGTTTTTTTATAAAACAACAGAACGATTTTGTGAATCAAATAAACAAAGGATTCTGTACAATTTATACTGCTAATGTCTTTTCGTGAAATTGTCTCATCTTGTGGTGTTTAGTAGTTCAATAAACTACTAAATAATTCAAATAAGATGACACAATTCCATGGTAAGCCATTTACAATATAAATTGTGATGTATCCTTTATGGTTAGATATACAACAATTTCTTGTTATTATTATTATTCCATTAAGCCATTACCCTTTCAGGGTAGGCGTGACTTGCTCGGTTGGAAAATAGTAGTGTGTAGATGGGTATATAGGCATAAGGTAGATGGGCATATAGGTATTACGTATCAATATTTTAGATTGATCTCGTATTCTCGTGTTATTTATTTAAATGACACGTTCATTCCGCAACACTGCTCCGATCCAAGTTGCTGATCAATCTCTCTAGCGATCACCCCAAGTGAACAGCCTCACAAAGTTGTTATGTGTGGTTCCCAACTTGGGCCCATTAGTATCCAAGGTCTTTATTTCAGGCGTCATTCACTCTGTTTTCACTCTGTTTACAAACTATTCGTCGCTATACTTTTCTGTCCTGGCATATTACTCTAGCTTCCTTTACGTCCATGCATTTTGTCATGCAAACTCTCGTGTTTCTATGGTTTCTTATGTCTCTTCGGATTAATGTCTCATTTACAGATTCTAACCATTCTTTCGGTGGTCTACCTCTGGACATTCTGCCATTTACTTTACCTTTGTACACTTGTTTAAGTCAGTCGTTCATTTTAAATTCTTTCAAGATGTCCGAACCATCTCAACTGATTTCTTTCCCATGTGTCCACTATTGTCTCTTTTGCACCACATTCTTTGAGGATTATCTCGTTTCGGACTTTGTCCATCAGTGTTTTCCCACATATTGTGCGCAAAGGTCTTAGCCAATCGCGTTAATTTTACTCCTGTCCTTTTCTTGACATGTCCATGTCTCGCAACCGAATAGTACAGTTGGTACGAATATAGAATTATGTATGGTCATTTTAGCTTTTTTTTTTATATGTTTTTATTTGTGAGGATGGACCCTGCTCTATCGATAACCTCCTTACCCTTATTCATGCGCCTATCTAACTCCCATCTATTTTCCCGTCGCTAGTGAATAGGCCACCCAGATATACGTACTTGTCAACTTGTTCCAATCTCCCATCATTGAGTACAATGTTGCACATTGTTTTCTCAGTTTTTCCTACAAACACCATTATCTTTGTTTTATTTACGTTAATTTTGACGCCCATGTTCTTCATGCATGTATTAAGTTTATTTAACAATGTTTGCAAGTCCTCGATTGATTCTGCCATAACAATCTTGTCATCTGCGAAAGCTAACCCACGTACCTTCACTGTCTCGAGATCTACACCTTCTTCGTCGAAGAGGGCCGTTCTTAGACACTTATCCATAAATATGATAAATAGTCATGATGACATAACGCGTCCTTGTTTCACGCCTTGCATACTATCGAACCAGTCACTCAGTTTCCCATTTACCCTTACACTCGCTTTACTACGTGTATATATTGCTTTTATCACTTGTAGGAGCCATCCATTCACTCCGTACTCTCTGAAGACTTCCTAAAGTTTACTTCTATTTACCTTGTCAAATGCTTTTTCTAGGTCAACAAATGCACAGAAAACTTTCTTTCCTACTCTCAAGCTTTTTTCTGTGATCTGTCTTAAACTAAATATTTGATCTGTACATGATCTTCCTGGCATAAATCCACTTTGGACTTTCCATATCATTTCTTCTGTAGTTTTCATTACCCTGCAAATACGTATTGTTGAGTATATTTTGCTTACGTTACTTAGTAAGCTGATACCTCTGTAATAACTGCAGTTGCTTTTATCTCCCTTTCTTTTGCATATTGGTACGATAACCGCTTTTCTCCAATCGTCTGGGACTTCGCCCTTCTCGATACATAAATTTATCAATTTGCACAACCTGTGAGGTATGTACTCTAATAATGAATGTACGCTAATACTGTCTACACCAGCAGCCTTACCGTTTTACAAGTTCTTAATTATATCTCTAACCTCAGTGACATAGACTTTTTCAATTGGGTTTTCTAGTGCATTATGTTCCATGTCGCAGTTCTGTTGTCCTATATCTTCACCTCCTAATAGTTCATTAAAAGAGTCTTTTAAAGCGTCTACTATCCCGCCTATATCATATAGCATTTCACCTTTGCTGTTTCTCATGCTCACAAACTCTGTACTTTTACTTTCTTTCAACAATTTAAATAATAGTTTCATAATTCCTTCAAAGCCGTTTTGTATTTTCTTCTCTGCTTCTATACAGATTTCATCTTTTCACTCCTTGACTAGTCGTTTAACTTTCCTCTTTTTGTGTCTGTAATCATTTATGAGCCTATTTCTCTCTTCGTCGCCAAGACCTGTGATGTTCAGCGTTTTTTTGTGCGTTTCTTTCTTTTCCTTTTGAGCTGCTCAATTTCATCATTCCACCATGCATTACCAGATTTTCTCCCTACAACCGGCGTACCACATACTTTGGTTCTGTTACTGGGGAGGGGGGGGGGGGGGTGAGGACATCAGAATGGAGGCCGAGAGTCTCAGTAGGTTGGTGATTTATGCCGAGAAGGTGACCAGCCTTCGGCAGCGTTGTATTACATAGGAGTTCATATGTTCCCATCTGCCAATTTCCGGCCTACCTCTGGGAATGAAGCCAATAACTCTTTTTTTTAATATTTTTGAAATACCGTGAAATTTCGCAATTCCTTTAAGTTCGATGAGGATTTATATATAAACTTATATACAAAATTTCCGCCTGAGATCCAAAACGCCCAAAAAAAATTCCCGGAAAATATTTTCAACTTCTCTCAGATCATTGAATTCAAATGAAAAGCCGCTTGTAATATTTTAAAACAAAGAGAACTTTCAACCAAAATGAACGGATATTGTGTTCTAAAATAGTTTAATTTATGGCATATAAAGAGTATGCCCCCCCCCCACCCGACGCGAAAAATAGTTCAATTTCAAAAATTTTGTCAAATCTATCAAAATATTTTCTTATACCAGCAAAAATACTTATTTGAAATAACTAAAGTATTCTCTTGGATGGAGAAAAATATTTGTTTACATTAACCAAAAGTTTAACTTGGATCAACTAAAATATTTGTTTGGATCAACCAAAATGTATGGTATAATGAACCAAATTTAACTAACCAAAAAACTGTCTTGGGTGAAAAAATATTTTTTTTTGACGATCCATATAACAACCTTATTCTAGGGTTGATTGAAGCAAAATTTTTTTCATTCAACCAACTCTTTTTCTGAGTGTATAACTAACTATAACTGAAGTTATGCTTAATAATTTTTACTAGTTTTTCTTTTATTGTGATAGCAAATAGTAATATTAAAATTTGTTTTGAATAAAAAATAATAAGAAAAAACTGGAAATAGTCAGATTATTGTTCTAAACTATTTACAAGATTAGATCGCAGGAACATTATTTTTTCAAGAATTTCGCACTTTTCGCCAAATGACAAATATGATAACATTACACTTACTGACTTATCTTACTGACAGAATCATATGCAATATCACTCTTCTCTACATCTTAAAATACATTGGTTCTCCACAGAGCAGCCATCGGTGCGTTATTAATCTACTGCACATAATCATGTCCCTTCTGTTCTCTCAGATGGCATTAAAAAAATATCTCAAATATAATTCAATACACCTCTCTCGTTGGACCCGAGGTTAAGGGGATCTTTGAGGATGCTCAAAATTAGAGCTTACGTATTTTTAGAATTTTGAACTTTGGCGCTTATGCCCTTTTGGTCTTCCAAGTGTTGAACCTCATTCTCTTTTAGAATTCCAAACTTTAGCAATTACGCTCTTTTGGAGTTATAAATTTTGGTGCTTATTCTTTTCTGCAGGGATGTGAATCCCCGCACATCGTCATTCCAATTGTAAATCGGATCCGGGCCAGAACATTTCGTAATCCAACGATTCTTGCCCGGAACGAAACCAGACACAAGATACGTGATTGGTAGATTTCCGTCGATTCCGTAACGAAGGAGCTTTTAGAGTCTCAAAATACGAATGTTTACCTCAAATTTATATTCTGAAACTCAAGAAAACCTTCTCGTACAGACATTCATTACAATTTAACAATTAAACAAAATTTTCAAAATTTGTGGCAACTTTTTGAATTTTGACCTCAAATTCGTATTGTATTACTTAAAAACCCACCTCTTACTGACATTCGTGGAAATCTACCAATTAAATAGAATTTCCAAATTGTAGGTCAATTTTTGGTATTCATGAATCTTGACTCCAAATTTGTATTCGAAGAATCAAAACCCCTCTCGTTCATAGAAATATATATCAATTTAATAAAATTTAAAAAATTTGAGTAAAAATTTGAAATTTATGAATGTTGAACACAAATTTGTATTCTAAGACTCGAAAATCTCCCTCATTACAACTTTAATGACAATCTAATAGATTGATGAAATTGTAAAAATTTGAGTCAGATTTTTGAATTTTGACCACAAATTTGTGTTGTGACTCGAAATTCCCCCTCGTTTTGACTTTCATAGAAATCTACAAAATTAATAAAATTTTCAAAATTTGAGTCGAATTTTGGAAATTTTGAGTTTAGACACAAAATTCGTGTTCTGTGTTTGGGAAAACCCCCTTTTTATGGTTTTCACAGAGATCTATCAAATTAATAAAATTTTAAAAATTTGAGTCACATTATTTAATTTTGACCCCAAAATTTCTGTTCTGTATCTAGAAAACCCCCCTCTTCATGATTTTCACAGAGATCTATCAAATTAATGAAATTTTAAAAATTTGAGTCAAATTTTGGAATTTTTACCC
Source organism: Andricus quercusramuli (assembly GCA_932178445.1). Lineage (NCBI taxonomy): Eukaryota > Metazoa > Arthropoda > Insecta > Hymenoptera > Cynipidae > Andricus > Andricus quercusramuli. Next base: position 100,404 of record CAKNXH010058595.1, on the reverse strand, counting down.
CAAATTCATGTTCTGTGACTTGAAAACTCACCTCGTACTGATTTTCATAAAAATCTACCAAATTGATAAAATTTTTGAGAATTTCAAAATTTGAGTCAAATTTTGGAATTTTTTTTACTCCCAAATTCGTGTTATGTGACTTGAGAACCCCCCTTGTACTGTCTTTCATAAAAATCTACCAAATCAATCCAATTTTTTAAATTAATTAATAAATTTTATTAATTAATTTTAATAAATCATAAATTAATAAAACTTTCCAAATTTGATTCAAATTATTGAATTTTTAAATTTGGACCCCAAATTTGTGTTCTATGACTCGAAAACCTCCCTTGTACTAACTTTTATAAGAATCTACCAAAGTAATCTAATTCTCAAAATTTGAGTCAAATGTTGTAATTTTTTAATTTTGACCCAAAATTCGTGTTCTATGACTCGAAACCCCCCTTCGTATTGACTTGCCTGAAAATCTACCAAATTCATAAAAATTTTCCAAATTTCAAAATTTGAGTTAAATTTTGGAATTTTTTGTTTTGACCTCAAATTTTTGTTCTGTGCTTCGAACAATTGTCGCCTACTAACTTTCACGTAAATGTACAAAATTAATTATATTTTCAAAATTTGAGGCAAATTTTGCAATTTTGACATTTTTACCCCAAACTTGTATTCTTCTTTCTTCTCTCTTTCTTCTCCCTCATTTAGTCACCAACCAATTTGTATATTTCATAAATATAATTCTAGGAACCTTTTAGGTTGCACCCAGTGTTGAAAGGTTCCTTAAGGGTTCGAGTCCAGACTGGATCCTTCAATTTCTCAAGGTTCCGGGTCCGGACCCGTACCTTTTGAATTCTTAAGGGTCCAGGTCCGAACCCAGACCCTTTAATTTCGTAAGGGTCCTGGTTCGGACCGGACCATTTAGGTCCCCGGACCCTTTAAACATTACGGGTTCCGATCCCTGTTGAAAACTAGTTAATATTAATTTTTGATCAAGATTTTACGTGATAGAAAACATGAAATTATACACAAGAACTCCAATATAGGGCCCTCTGATTTAGTTCTTCCTAGAACTGCTGGCTCATGCAGTTTCTCAGAGCACAAGCAGTGTCAACAGTGCGTCGCCACCCCGCACCTCCCTAGCACCGTTCATTCTGCGACCAATTTAGTGCCACGGTCACCTGGGGGCAACCCCCGAAACTGGCCTAATATTGGAGTTCTTGTGTATTAACATTGCCATAATTACAATTTTCAGACTAGATATAGCTAGCTATATTACAGATTATTGTACGAAATGATTAATTTTATACGTTTTTCTCTTCGGTAGGAGAGGTTCATGTAACGTTTCACAATCCTGATATGACAGCGCGCAGTGGGCCAAAAAACGTCTGTGGACGAATTGATTTTCAGAAGAAACTTATTACTTGATTTAAATGTGTTTTTTTTTTATGAAATATAATAAACTTTCACATGAAATTGTCATGGCCGATTTCTGAGAAAAATTAATTATTCTTTTGTTTAAGGGCATGTGACACAGCCAAATACCTACATTACCGACCTCACTTTTTCAATTTTTCAAATTTTTTGTTGAATCTAAGAACTTTTTTTGTAAATAAAATTTCGGGCTGAAACTTTGGAAAATGTATGAGAAGACAATAAACTACGTTTACGTACTTTATTCGATGAGGAATTTCGCAAAGAATTATTCTCGAAAAAATTAAAACTGGGTGCATTTTCGAACCTAAGAACTTTTTTTATAAGTGAAATATCGGCTTCAAACTTTGAGAAATGTAAGAGCCGACAGTGAAGTACGTTTATGTACATCATTTGAGTATAAAAGATGCAAAAAGAAAAATTCCAACTAAATGTCAACAACGCTTGCCAGTTCGGTCGGTATTCGCGATGAGCACGAAAATGCGAAGTCTAGCGGCCACTGAACAAGGTCAATAGCGATTTCAATACTTACATAACTCAACATTGAAACAACATATTTCACTCAACTTTTATGCTGGACACAACTTTCAAAAAATATTATTGTAAGAACACCGGATCATCAATCTTTGACTGCGTGGACCCCATATTTCAGATGTAGACGAGTCAGCTGATAGAGCCTCGATTAGTGGCCACCAGACTTCGCATTGTCGGGCCCATCGCAAAAATACTGACCGAACTGGCAAGCGGAACCGGAGTTGACACTTAGTTGGAATTTTTCTTTTTGCATATTTTATACTCAAATAATGTACATAAACGTACTTTACTGTCAGCTCTTGCATTTCTCAAAGTTTGAAGCCGATATTTTACTTATAAAAAAAGTTCTTAGGTTCAAAAAATGCACCCAGTTTTAATTTCTTCGAAAATAATTTGTTGCGAAGTTCTTCCTCGAATAAGGTACATAAACGTAGTTTATTGTCTTCTCATACATTTTCCAAAGTTTCAGCCCGAAATTTTATTTACAAAAAAAGTTCTTAGATTCAAAAAAAAATTCGGAAAATTGAAAAAGTGAGCTCGGCAATGTAGGTATTTGGCTGTGTCACATACCCTTAATGAAAAAAAATTTTAATTGTCTTTTGAAATGTACTGTTTATTTAACAAATACGTTTATTAATTAAAAATACATACAACATAAATGTAACTATCTAAAAAAGATGTTCAATAGCAACGCAATTGTTTAGAAACTTTTTGAATTTATTATAAATAAATAAACAATCTTTATTGCTAACAACAATTGTTTCAACAAATGTTTATCATTTTATGTATTTATGAATAAAATTCCGTTTTTCATGGAATACCCAGCAAATTATTCTGCAAAGCTTCCTTCCTACGACTGTTAGCAAGGGATTATTACTAAGTAAATTTCAGTATATTTCACATAAAAAAAATTTTTAGTTTACAAATACATTAGCCGAGAAAAATCTGTAAATAATTTGTAAATCTGTAAACAAAAAATTTGTGAATAAAATTCTTTATAATTGATTCATAGTAAAAAGTCATTGCTAAATAATTGGATGTCAATTCCGAGAAAAAAGCGGATTTTCATTTATAAGAAAACTCATATAAACAATTGTTGTTACTGTTGTTATCTTCAATAAGATTGTTGCACTCATCAATTTTTATTGGATGACAAAATATGATATACTAGGTTCCATTCCCAAGTACTACATGATAGATTCCACAGAAAAAATGATTGATTCCATCATAAATGCCTAATTTGGATAATAGTTTGTATAAAGTTTTTTTGTTAATGTATTACATTTTCCAGGAATAAAATACGTTATTGTATATGTAAAATTGTACATACTGCCGTATTAAAATGTGTGAACAATAACGTTTGGATGGTAGCGGAATGGTTCCGTTGGAACTTCAATTATACATTATGTACGAATGTAAAAATACAATGTAACAATTCACGGCAGTAAACATATAATAATAATAATAAAAATAAATAACAAAAAATTGGACTTGCATGTTGCTGGTGGAAGTGAGATCGTGTTTAGTGTCAGGTGGTGAGAGGATTTTACGGAATTTGTGTGGTAGGTGTGAGTGGAGTGTGTGGCTGGAAGTCGAGGAGGTGAGTAGGATTGTGTGGGGTGAATCGGGGAGATAAACTGTAATGTTGAGCGTAGATTTGAGGTGAGATTTGAGTATATTGAGAAAGTGAGGTTATGTTAGCAAGGAATCTGGGGAATTTCTGGTCAGGAGTCTTGGGTCTTCGAGGGTCAAGGGTGGTGCTCGAAAATTTGAGGGGATGTTCAGCGAGAGAAAGGGGTGTCTTCAGGGGATGTGAGGATTTAAAAAAAATGAAAAAAAAGGGCAATGAAGGGAAAATTTGGCGGCAATAGAGACAGCATTCTGCAGAGACATCTGTCGGTAGTGACATTGACGGGGAGAAAATTTTCCACGTGCCACGTGCCACGACGGCGAGGGAGAGAGCGTCGAGCGCAAGTGACTGGGATGATCTCTTGAAGAGGAAGAGAGAAAGCCAAGAGAGTACGGACAAAAGCGAGGTAGAGAGTCCGTTCAAAAAAAGCGGGAGAACTAGTAGGACACCCCCCCCCCCCACCAATGGAGGGAAATGTGGAGAAGGAGGCTCTCGGTATGCTGATAGGCCAGATCAGGGGGCGGAGGGAGGACGTTAGGGCAGTGGCGGACTTTTTATTTTTTTTATTTTAATTATTAATTTTTTATTAATTATTAATTATTAATTTATTTCTAATTTATTTTTTTATTACACCTTGGGGCGTCCACGGGAAGTCGATATCTAGGGGCGCCTTCCTGAAAAGCAAGAAAAAAAAAGGAATAAACCACCATTATTTTTTGTGCCACTGTTATAATGATTTTTTGATTTTTATTAACAAACATAGTTTCCACGATATTAGCAATAATTACTATTGTTATGCGAAAAACTGTTAATCTCGCTATTAATCTCTTCAGAAAGAAAAATGTATTAATATATTAAAAAATTAATCCGACTCAATCCGGTTAAATCCGAACCAAAAATTCAATTCAAATGAATCCGAATAAATCCGAACCCGGATTGACCTATTCATTTAGGGAAAAAGGATTTTGAATCTTTTTGTTTACACAATAACATCTTGCACCGTCTAAAGTTTTACGAAATAATTTTGAACTATTTATAGTTTGATAAACGCTTTATATGATGAGAACAAATTCTGTTACATGCAAGAGAATACAACTTTTTTGCATAGCTACGAATCCTGGAAGGACAAACAAAATAATCCTCAAAAAATTTTTAATTGCTTTGGAAGTATAATTTGGAATTCATGTACGATGTTATGTGTTGATGATTAACTAGCTCATGGAGTACAATATGTTTACGGAGTACCATTTTAATTAAAATCCTTCTGCTTTCTCTTGTTTAATATCAAAAATATTTACATTGTTTTAAAAAAATGACCCTAGAGGGCGCCTACATGTCTTAGGGGGGCGCCTGATATGGTGGGCGCCGGCGGGGTTTCCCGCATCCCAACCTATGGCCATTCTGCCACTGCGTAAGGGGGACATGGAAGGCCTGAGGGCGGACTAGAGAATTAGAGATGAGAAATGGGAAAAGGAGGTGAAAGAGCTGGAAGAGAGAGTAGAAGGGTTAGAGAGGGAATGGGAAGAGAAAGAAGTTAAAATAAAGCAGATGGAAGAGGAAATTAGGGTATGGAAGGAAAGGACGGAAAAAAGGCTTGAGAACATGGAGGGCAGGCTGGAAATGAAAGTAGGAGACGGAGGTGAGGGGAGCGAGATTAAAGGTATTTGGCAGAGTAGGAAAAGTTAAGTTGGAGGGGAGAAAGGACAAGGAAGTGGCGGTTGTGGAGTTGGAGAGCTGGGAAGAAAATTTGGGGGTAATGCGAAATAAGAATAGGATAAAGGATAAGGGAGTTTTCATCGTTTTTAACGAGAAAGGAAAAGGATGTGCACAGAATGCTGAACGACAGGGCTAGGAGGGAGAGGAGTGAAGGGAGATCGGCGAAGGGAGGATATCGGAAAATGAAAGTAGACAAGAGAATGTGGGCGTGGGATGAGGAAAAAGAGGTGTTGAAGGAAGTGCAGGGGAATTTGTTTCGTAGGATGTAGAGGGGTGGGGGTAATGCAGGATAGAGTAGTAGTGAACGTACTGTACTGGAACGTAGCAGGGATGAAGAAGAAGGATGAGGAGTTCTAGAGGTATATCCAAGAATTTGATGTTGTGGGACTGGTAGAGACGTGGGTAGAAAGAAAGGAATGGGATAGATTAGAGCCATAGCTATTATTGACTACTGGTGACTTTCCTGACTCACGAGTGATATTTGGGCCTTGAATACGTATAACACATTCATGAATAGGACCATCATATGCCCGCATGAGCTGAAAGGGGGTACTTCAGGTTCGCTTCACAGGCATGAGAAACGACCCTATTCATGCATGTTTCATATAAAATCCATCAAATATGCTAAATACTAAATATATTAAAGTCTGATTGTAATGACTATAATATATCTATGACGTAATCATTTTTATCGGCATAGATATACATGGCCATTACATACCTATGACATGAAAAACAAAGCCATACATATGCATTTGTTGAATAATATAATGCATGAATCATGAGGAAGAGGGACTCTGACTGAAGAATATTCTATTGTTAAACTTTAGATATATTTGAAATGAAAGTAGAATTTCATACCAAGGTCGTCGCTTTCGAAGAGAAGATTCTCGTGGACTCCAAGTCGTCTGCAGAATTGTATAAAATTCTCCATATTGTCGCGGGAAAAGAAACTGCGCCGGGCAGCATTTTCCCAGCATCTTCCCCTTATTGCAGGTACAGGCTACAAAAGACAAATCAACTCTAAGGCTCTTGAAACGAATCGTGTTTTTACCAGATCAATATTACGTCTACAAGAGTGCATTGTTTAATGTAATATTTAACCACATAATCTAAAAGCATATATGGGTAATTGTCAAATTGTAGGCAAATTTCAGCACCTACAGTGGCAATCATATTATTATTAGGAATTAAATACTTCATAACGGAAATTGATCTTATCACATGTAACTATTTTAAATCCAAAAGGGGCAGTTATGAAAATAAGAAATAATAATGAATCCATGGGCACGCGCATGTAATCAGTCGTACGCTGTTCTATTGTACCGTACGGTAATGATGCGAGAAAAATGTTCAAGTTTAACCTTTTTTATTGTTTATCAAAAAATAACAAATTTTAATTATCAAAAGTCACCTACTTATGAAGGAAAACACCATCAAGCAAGTAACGGAATTGTTTTCATAAATTTTTTTCACTCCGCAAATGCTTTTTAACGCACGTACGGTAATGACGTTTTTGTTGTCAAGATGCACTTTTCAGTTTTAATATCGGATTCACAGAAAAGAGAGTTAATATTTTAAGCTTGTGCAAAGTGAGGTTGGGACGCCGTACGGTAATGACGTTTCGTGTGTTCTTATATTAAATTAAAGTAAATAGGAACAGAAATGAAAAAAAGGAACTGCCCATTCTGTAGAGGATGATAATAAGTGTTTATTAAAATTAAAAAAAAACCGACACGAGCTTCTAAGTTAATGTTATATTATTGGGACTTCAAGTTTGCCTTCAATTTGACAATTACCCATATACCGACCGGAAAATCAAATTTTGTTTGAAAAATGTTCTTCTTTTTTATGTAATTGAAATTGAGTGTTTTTTCCGCTTGTAAAATGCAAAGCGTTAACTATTCTGTATGCTAGGCTGTATTCACCCGGTCTAGTTTCAATTTGCATACAATCTGTAAGTAGCGTGTCTTCGTCGCTTGCAGTAATATATAAAATAATAATATAATATAATAATAATAATTATTATTATTATAGATTAGCAGCTCGAACTCGAAAGTTCATTGCCTCGATAACCCGAGACCGCCACACATCTCTATCCTGTGCATCCTCCATCCAGTTCAAGTAATCATGTCCTAGTTCTTTTAAATCATCCCTTACATTTTTCTCCCATCTGTTTCTCGGTCTGCCTAAGGGTCTCTTACGAATCGGTCTCCCTCTTAAAACTTGCGCCACTGTTCTTTCATTTCCCATTCTTGCTACATGCCCCGCCCATCTTAGTTTACGCGCTTTCATTACTCTATTAATATTTGCTGACCCGTAGCGAGCATGCAGCTCTTCATTATGCAGTTTTCTCCATTTGCCGGTCTCTTCGTCCCTTTTTGGACCATAGATTTTTCTAAGTACTTTATTCTCAAAAACTCTAAACCTATTCTCCTCTCCTTTCGTCAGCGCCCACGTTTCGCACCCGTACATGACGACCGGCATTATTATTGTTTTGTAGATTCTTACTTTGATGTTTCTAGAGAGCAATCGCGATTTTAATAGTGTGTTTGCTGCATAATAGCACCCATTGCCAGCGTGCAGCCGCGCGTTGATTTCCGTTTTAATCTTATTTTCGCTAGTTATAATAGACCCGAGGTATTTAAACTCGCTAACCCTTTTGAATTTCATATTTCCGGCCATAAGATCCCCGTCTTGATTACTTTGTTCGGATCTGACGACGGTCATATATTTTGTCTTCGATTCGCTAACTTCCAAGCCAATATCTTTGGCTTTTGTGATCAAGATTTCTGCATTTTTAGCTACCGTTTCTTTATCATCCTCTAGTAAGTCGAGATCATCCGCATATCCAAGAATTTGTATTATCCCATTGAGGGTAGCACCGGTCGGATTCGCCTGCACTTGTCTAACCACGTATTCTAGAACTAAGTTAAAAAGGACGCACGAGAGTGCATCGCCATGTTTCAGGTCACCGCGGATCGAAAACTCTTCAGATAAACTACCGTTTACGCGTATTCTACCCCTACTGCCGCTTAAGCAAATTTCGATAAGTCTAACCAATTTTCTTGGTACACCCAAGAACTCTAGGATCCAGTACATTCGTGCGCGTATAATAGAGTCGTAAGCTTTTTTGAAGTCGATAAATAGCTGATGCACTACTTCTTTGAATTCCCATTTTTTTTCTAGCAGTTGCCTAATTGTAAACATTTGATCGCTTGTAGATCGGTTTCGGCGGAATCCACACTGGTAATCCCCAACGATTTCCTCGGCAAAAGGAGTCAGTCTACTTAGGATTACATTAGACAGGATCTTGTAGCACGAAGGTACAAGTTAAATTCCCCGATAATTGTTACAGTCAGTTTTATCGCCTTTTTTGAAGATGGGAATAACGATAGAGGTATTCCATTCTTCCGGCATGCGTTCTGTTTTCCAAACTGTGCGTATTAATTTAATAATTTGTCTTGTGAGGCGAGGGCCTCCATTTTTTATCAGTTCTGACGGCAGCTTGTCGATGCCCGCGGCTTTGTTATTTTTCAACTTCTTTATAGCCATTTCTATTTCTATATCAGCAGGATCATCAATTAATAGATCAGCAGTATGGATTTCGCCAAGATTACCTTAAGCGGGGGCATCGCGTACATTTAATAGTTTATCGAGATAGTCTTTCCGTAAATTCAGTCTCTCTGTCGCATCGGCTACTAGATTGCCATTTTCGTCCCTCATTACTTCCGTTCTACTTTCAAAGCCTTTCCTTATAAAATTGATTCCCCTGTACATCTCGCGCGGGTTATTCTGTTTATTATGCGTTTCTATTGCTAGTATTTTATTCTTCTCCCACTCCCTTTCCTTGGATCTATAGAGCCTATTTGTACATTTACTAATCTCGAGATACTTCTTATGTGTTTGATCGCACTTATTTTGTAAACTAATTAGTCTGGCCTTCCGACGTTTTTCAGACCCGAGTTTGCACTCTTCGTCAAACCATGGTTTGCTTTTTGTTACTTTCTTTAAACCTTTCGTAAGTTTCGTGGCTGTCTTTACCGCCTTTTTTATATTGCTCCACAGGGTTTCCGGATCCTCCTCGCAATTATTGTTATAGTCTCTCTGTTCTTGGAGAGCGTCAAAGCTGTTAGAAATCTCAACTCGATAATTTGATGTTTCTGTTGCTGTTTTGAACTTATCTATATTGAAACGAACTTTTGGCTCTGTGCGGCTTGTTTTCTTAGTTATCGCTAGCCTAGATCTTATTTTTACTATCAAGAGAAAATGGTCTGAATTTAAATCCGCTCCCCTATACGATCTTATATCGAGAATGTTTGTTTGACGTCTTCTGTCAATTAGAACGTGATCAATCTGATTGTGAGTGTTACCATCTGGTGATCTCCAGGTGGCCTTATGTATATCTTCATGCTTGAAATATGTGCTTTTGACAACGAGGCTCTTTGAAGCTGCAAAGTTTATTACTCTAGTTTCATTGTCGTTACTGACGTCATACAAACTTTCTGATCCTATTGTAGGCCTATACATCGGTTCTTTTCCAATTTTCGCGTTGAAATCTCCCAATACTATTTTCGTGTCAAAAGTTGAGGACTTGTCAAAAACGTGCTCGATTGTTTCGTAAAAGAGATCTTTAGTGTCTTCGTCTTTGTCCTCGGTGGGGCAGTGCACATTTTTTTTTTTTTTTTTTTTTTTTTTTTTTTACGAGGGAATGTGGAAAATGTGCTAACACACACCGAGAAGGGTCCGCACTTCTCGGTAGTGTCGGGATATTGATATCATCACTACAATGATCTGAATGTATACAAATATACACAAAGATCTTAATTTGACCATTATAGTGATGCTACCAACGACCGACTAAAAACCACCACCCTTTCTCCTTGGCAGGAATCCCCCCGGAAACCGCTTTCGCATTACTTCAGGGGGTGCCGTTTTCTTTGGCCGTGCCTCGGCCTTCATTCTTTTTTGCCTGCTTGGCTTACTTCTGGTGAACTGGGCTTCTTGTTGGACCTGCCCAGCTACGATGTTAGCTTGCTCGTTGAAGAGGCTTCCTCAGTGAGGCTGCCTGCCTGAACGCCAAGCAACTCCTTGTCCCCGGACGATGGTCTGTCTGGGGCTTATCTTCCTTTGCGGCGCAGAGGTAGCACTGCGGTGTGCTTTCGCATACCGCAGCTTTATGCCCCTCTTTGCCGCACCGCCAGCATGATTTGGTCCTATCTGGACCCTCGCAGTTCGCTGCCATGTGGCCGAAGCCTAGGCAACGGTAGCACCTTATTGCCTCCGCCTTCTTGTGCACACGGCAGGATACCCACCCCACCTTGAGGTGTCCAATGTGCACTAAACTTACAGCCAAATCTTCTGCCAGATCCACGAAAGCCTTCAGATTACCTCTGAAGGGTCTTTTCGTGAGGCTGACTCTGATGACTCCAACCGGTTTGCCGAAATGTTTCCGAACGGCTTCCTCTACTTCTTCTGCATCTGTCGTCGTATCGAGGTCCAGTATCTCGACCTCGGTGCGTGGGATAAGCTCACGTACGCTACCCTTGTCCCCAACCGCCTCCTTGATGGCAGCCGACAGCTCAGCTCTGCCTTTTGATGTAGGTCCCAGTTCTACTAGAACCTCGCCGTGTCTCGTTTGCCTGACCCCCTTGATTTTTACGCCAAGGGCGTCAGGTTTCACCTTCTTCTTAAGGTCCTTGAGGACCGTCGCGTAGCTAAGTCCCTCGGTCGGTTTGATAAGGACCGCCTCAGTTCTAGCTCTCATCTGCCTCTTCTTCCGTTTTGGCGCATACTCTCGCTTTTTTTCCACCTTTTTGGGTGTCGAGGTCGTTGGCGCTGGAGCGTTACGTGTCCTCGGCTTCTTGCTTCTCGGCTTGGAAGGACTCATCTCCACTGGACTCAGGGTGGACTCCCTTTCTCGCTTCCTATCGCGGGGAGTGGGAGCTGCCACGGCTTCCTCAGTCTGAGTCCAGCTTTCGTCTGTCTTCTTCTTTGCCTTCTCCTTTCGGATCATGGCTCTCGTTCGAGCAGTTCGTCCAACGTTCTCGATCAAATCCCTATGAAGCCCTTCGGTTATCATAGAGTGATCGCGCAGTTCGTTCATGAGCCGCTCCGCTCGTTCCAGCCCATCCCTAATTGGCAGCCACATATTCCTCTTTGTGCTGCTAAATTCCACCATTTCTTTAATGGTGCCTCGTAACTCTTCAAAGAGAGCATACGTCTCTGAGAGTTTGGCATCCATTTCTGCGATGTCCACCTTGTTCATCGACACTTCCACCTCCTCCGTCACGTCCAAAGGACCACCTATCTCCTCGCAAACACTCCTCTCCAAGTATGTTTGGTCCCCCCCAAAATGGGCAGTGCACATTGATGAATACCTGTTTGCTGAAAATACCCTTCAGTACAATGTATGATAACCGATCGTTAATGAATTGCATGTCGATAACCGCTTGCGAGATTCGTTTATTAATAAGAAAACCGGTCCCCAGTGTGCGCCCCTTAGCTCCCCCGAAGTGAAAAGTATAGTTATCCTTAGAAATTGACCCGAAATCTCCCGACCAGCAGGTTTCTTAAAGTGCTATTAAGTCAGTTCTGTAATCATTTGCTATCTTAATGAGTTCGCTAAATCCGCCAGTATATAGACTACGCACGTTTAGAGTTCCCACCCTTAGATCTTTAACTGTAGGTTTTTGTTTTTGCAAGTTAGCCATGGTAGTTTCAAGATAATCCGCACGTTAGGATCTTATTCCGATCGTAGGTGAGTCCACTGTCCCAGGAGTGATAACCCCCATACTTCCTTAGGTCTAAGTATGGGAGCTTTCCGACCCTGACAAGGACCATGTCAACTTGTCGTCAGACACATTACAGTTTCATCCTCGTATCCTAACGTCCCCCTGCAAGGCAGCGCGCCAATACTGGCATCAGTACCCCTTTGGCCCTATACAGGCGAATCATTCCACACATCCCTTGCGGGCAGTGTCATCGCTGCGGTGTCCAATTGGCAGCAGGATTTTTCCCTTACAAGATTTTTAGTTTTGGTTCGGGTAGTGTTTCTAGGTGGATACACGCTGCACCTCGGCCTGTCAGGACCCACCCATTGCGTATGAACGTGAATGGGTGGGTCCTCCCAAGCCATGGTCATCGTGTTTTCTGCCAGTGCTAGGCAGTGCTAGGCCAACATCTTAGGCTGGGCTCACCACACCCACGACTGCTTCCTATCAGCTGTCCGCGGCTGCTTATTCTTGTATTCGCAGCTAACCTGAGGGGCTGTTCAGCTTAACGGGCCGTTCCTCTATCCGCAACCGGAGGACGCGCTGCGTAGTGGTGACAGAAACCCACCGAGCTGAATATAATATAATACAATAATAAAAAGTAAATAATAATATATAATGATAATTTTTTGAAAAAATGTAATATAATTTATAATATCCTCCTTTGTCTTAGCAAGAAAGTTATCTTTTTCGTAAGTTACCATCAAAATTTAGTGCAGTGTTTAACAAAATGGATGAATAAATAATAATAAATTGGGAAAAGTAGATAATCATTAAATATTTCTAGAACCTTTCGGAATAATTTGGGTACGTTTATTAAAAAAAAAGTTCTTTTATAAGGTTCTTTTATAATTTTCAAGAAATAAACGTATGAAATTCTTCAGATAGGTTTTAGAAATATTTGATAAATATCTACTCTTCCAATTTTTTCTATTAGAGAAGTTGTAGGCTCCGGAAGCTTCGATCATGATTTCTTAAAGAAACCAATCCCAAAGCTACTGGAACGTGTACGTCATCCGCTTCTGCTCTTTCTGTTCTAAAAGGTAAGCAAGAGCGGGAAATTTACGCGTGAGAACATCGGGCAACACTGTTCCTTGGAGTCAGGTCTCTAGCCGCGGATCACCTTACGCGGCAGACAAGACAGTTGGAGCTGAAGGTTTCACCTCTGGATACTTTTTTAGAGCTACCAATCTTTGTAGAATTTAAGAGGAACAGTGTTGACGGACTAGATGGAGTGATCCCAAGAGAACAGCCTTTTGCATCCGGTTCGCGATGAAATGAGCCTGACGCTGGCAAACCGGAATCTTGTTGAGTTGGCTGATAAATGAAGCTTTCATACCTCCAACACAGCCGATTATGAGAATTATAAGATGGACTTTGAAGCCTGGGTACAGCCTACTCGGCTCGAAAAGAAGTGCTTGATATTTCGCCCGTTTTTCTCCCTCCTTTGCCGTGATATTACCATCGGCTGGTGCCGAGAATTCAATCACGTAGATGATCTTGTTCTTCAGATCTTGGAGGACAATGTCAGGCTTCGTAGCACTGATACGTTGAGCAGTGGAGAATGAGAAATTCCAGTAGATCTTACACTGACCATTCTCCACAACTGACTCGAGTTCCCCCTGGGCGTACGGCCAGACGGGCAATTTATTATTATATTTATTATTTTATATACTGCACTAAATGTCGATGGTAAGTTCCGAAAAAGATAACTTCCTTACCAGACCAAAAGGAGGATATATGATATTATAGTATATGTTTTCGAAAAATTATCTTTATATATCATTATTTACTTCTAATTATTGTATTATATTATATAATTATATCATATATTACTTTGGGCGACAAAGGCGCGCTACTTGCATATTTATGCGACTTGAAATGACAGATGGGTGACTGCAGCCCGGCATACACAATAGCTAGCGTGTTACATTTTATAGGCGCAAAAAACACTCAATTTTCAATTACAAAAAAAAACAACAACAAGAACATTTTGCGCAAAAATCTCTTGTTAGGAACGGTATAATTGCCTTTAAATTATGTGGTTAAAATATTACATTAAACAATGCAGTAGGCGTATAATGATCTGGCGAAAACCCGTGTCGTTTTAAAAGACTTAAATCTGTATTCCAAACGAAGTCCTCACGTCATTACATACGTAATAATACGACTTTATAGTACTGAATTTAATAGATTCGGCGTCTATCACGAAGCACCTAAAAATAATATTTAACTTTACAAACAAATTTATTATACAATAACTCATCAACGGTAAGAGATTTATATATTTTTTCCTTGTTCTAAAATAGGATTTCTTTGTTTGAAAATATATCTAATATTTTGGAATAAACATATTTCTATAATATTATTAACAGTTTATGGATGACTGCCAAAAAGTTAACAACCTTAATTCCCCGAAAATTAAAAATTATAAATAATAAAATACGAAAAATGTCTTCCCTTCTAGAAAAAAGTGATTGGACCCGATTGAGGTCGATTACCAGGTGAATCGTTTTGAATGGGTATTAATAGGGACAAATTTTCTTCATCGTTCTTAATCGTTTTCAATCGGGACAAGCGTTTGAATCGTTCTCAGTCTGGTAAGTACATATAGACGTCGATCGGAAACCTAACCCTAAAGACCGACTAAAAACGCGTGCAGTTGAAAATATAATTTGGTGTTTTTTGAAGTTGGATTCAGTGATCTTTTGAATTTTTTGAGTCTTTAACGTGGAGGGTCTTCGGATTTGTTCAGGTAAAAGTGGTGGTGGTGGTCTTAGGGGGCTGTTAAATATTATTATGGAGTTGGAGATATAATGTTTGGTTTTCTGAAGGTGACTTGGATGATTATTTCAATTAAAAAAATATATTTTTTTAGTGCTTTACGTGGAGACATTTATCGATTTATCGAACTAAAAGTGGAAGGGGTGGTCTTAGGGGGTTATTGAATATTATCATAGGGTTGCGAATATAACTTGTAGTTTTCTGAAGTTGACTGGGGTAATTGTTAAATTTTTTTAAATTATTTGATTGTTTTACGTAGAGGCTTTTGGGATTTGCTAAGGTAAAAGTAGTAGTGGTGGTCTTAGGGGGTTGTTGAATATTATGATGAGGTTGGAAATATAATTTTTGGTTTTCTGAAGATGACTTGGATGAATATTTCAAATTTTTGTATATTTTTTTATTGTTTTACGTGAATACATTTAGGATTTATCGAATTAAAAGTGGAAGAAGTGGTCTTAGGAGGTTATTGAATATTATAATTTGGTTGGAAATATAGTTCGAAGTTTTCTGAAGTTAACTTGTGTGATTATTTAAAATTTTGAAATTTGTTGAGAGTTTTACGTGGATGCTCTGCGGATTTATTAAGGCAAAAGTGGAAGGGGTGGTCTTAGGGGGTTGTTGAATATTATCATAGGTTTGAGAATATAACTTGTAGTTTTCTGATGTTGACTGGGGTAATTATTTTTGTTTTTAAATTATTTGAGTGTTTTACGTAGAGGCTTTTGGGATTCGCTAAGGTAAAAGTAGTAGTGGTGGTCTTAGGGGGTTGTTGAATATTATAATGGGGTTGGAAATATAAGTTGGGGTTTTCTGAAGGTGATTTGGGTGATTATTTCGAATTTTTTAATTTTTTGAGTGTTTTCTGTAGAAGGTCTTCGGATTTGTTCAGGTAAAGTGGTAGGACTGGTCTTAGGGGGTTTTTTAAATTATTATTACGGGGTGGGAAATATGACTTGGGATGTTCTGTGCTACAGAACTATTTGACAAGCAGCTACAAGGGATCCTTAATGCGCCGCACGTTGGTTCTCTTCTTAAGAATTAAAAAAATTGAAAAAAAGTGGTGGATATCCGGGTACCCCGCTACACCGATCAAGGGGTTTTTTAAATATAATTTGCAACCTGAATTTCAAAATGAAAATAAAATAATATAGTTAATTTATTTGAAAACTAACTTCTAATAACCTGTTTAATTATTATACTTAGGTATCAAAATTAAAAAAGAAAATAAGCCGCAACCAGAGTACACAAATTAACATGTTAATGACAAATAATATGATAATCTAATGAAAATTACTACAAAACAAGTCATTTCAAAATATGTTGATGACTGCTCCTTGATCGCGAGGGAATTATGCAACAATTTTACATCTTTTTAAAAGTTATCTTTTACAGAGATGTAAAAAAAGTGAATACACTTTTTAAAATAATTCCCGCGAGATCAATGTGCTGCCACCAACATGATGGCAGATTTACTTCATCTCGAGTCCCGATTGAGAACGATAGGCAACGATGGCCGGTCTCAATCGTTCCGAATCGGTGCGACCCGATTAAGAAACACAATTGAGAACGATTGAAATTTTTTTTCAATCGTTCGCAATCGGATCCAATCATTTTTTTGTAGAAGGGTTGTCACGCACCTTTCCCAGACTACAAATTAAAAATTGCTGGATAATACTTTATAATTCTGCACCGCTGAGGAAAAAAACAACTTAAAAAAATTGCATTTTTCGAATTTTGAAAAAGTGAAAGTTGTGCTGAGTTGTGCTTGGTGAGAACAAGAACTATACCCAAGCACACTTTTAACTCAGATTTATAATTTTAAAATAAACTCCACTGAGAATCTGAAAAATGTGCTGAGTTGTGGTAGGTGAACACAATTTTCAAGAATGGAAATTTCGAAAATCTGAAAGTTATGCTGAGTTGTTCTAGGTAAGCACAAACAATTATCCCTAGAAACACTTTTCAATTGATGATTTCTCTTTTTCACTTTTCACGTATGGGTCTTTGAACCCATATGTATGTTGTGCTCGCCTATAGAACAACTCAGCATTACTTATATATTTTCGAAATTTCCATTTATGAAAATCTCAGGTCAAAATATCATTCCAAACTCAAAAAAGTCGACTTTTTTGAAAAACGTACACCCGAGTGAGATTTATTTTTGGGAGTTGTATTTTTGATGGCCTAGCATAACTCAGAAAAACTTCCAGATTCTCGGAGTTTCTAATTTTGAAAATTTTTGGTCATAAAGTCATTGGAAGTTCAGAAAAGTTGGGTTTATTTGAAAACTATGGATCTGAATAAAAAGTATCTTAGAAGATAGTCGTTGTGCTTGCCCAGTAAAACTCAGCGCAACTTTAAGATTTTTTAAATTTCCGTTCCTGGAAATTTTGGGTCAAAAAGTAATTCTATGTTCAAAAAAGTCTATTGGAAAGAAATACATCTCACTGAATAGTTTCTCTGAGCATAGTTATCGTGTTCGCTTAGCAAAGCCCAAAACAACTTTCTTATTTCCGAAATTGGCCTTTCTCAAATTTAGGGTCAAAACATTCCAAGTTCAAAAAAGCCTTAAAATGGTTTTTCGGGAAACCTGGCTGAAATTTTGGTTTAGGGAAAATCCTTCTGTGGCACAATAGAGCACAAATCTAGAAGAATTCAGCACAACTTTCATTTTTTGGAAAACCCGAGATTTCGGTGCCAACTTCTTGGACATTCTAGCTTCACTCTAGTTGATGTGGGGAAAACCTCCATATACGCAAGTAGTAATGCTAGGCGCCTGTCACTTAATTTCCCAAAAGATCGCGCCATCGTCGTAAGCGACCAACATCAACAGATGCCGCCACTGAACAATGGAACGTTCTGTTCGAATCTAAGTTACCGGCAGCCGGTGAAACAGTGCGGCTGGTAATGCAGATCTAATCTCGCGATAAGCTCCTGATTTCCTTTCTCTCCTTTCTCAAACAAATATTGCGCTCTCACCCTTGGCATAATCCACAAATAGTTCCCGTTAAAACTTGACTCTTATTTTCTCTTCCCCTGCTGTCTTCTCTCTCCCTACATGCCGTTTTTCTTAAACAACTCATATACCTTCCTTTCTTCCTCGTGCATCCTACTCACTCCATCCATATGCAGTCCATTCATTTTCAAATACCTTTCCTTTTAGCCATTATCTTCCCACACCCTCTCCTGTTTTCCGTCTCCCACCAAAACTCCCTAACCATCTTACTATCGCCCTCTTCCAAAATTTCTCCTCATATTTACATGCCCGACTCCCCGCTAGAATCCCTACACTCGTTTTCCCCGTCTCCTTCCTGACAATATAATTAGGCGTGTTTCTTGCCATTCCTAGTGCCAACTTTACATACGTCTCTAGTGTCCTATTCACCCTTCTCACTTTCCTTCCACCCCCACACCTCTACTCCATACAATAGTACACTCATCACTAGCGAGTCGAACAATTTTATTCTCCTTCCTCTCTCCACTCCCCTATCCTCCATCGCCTCCCACAAACTCCCCTTATCCACCGAAGGAAATGCGCCTTTGAGATCCACAAAAAACCGGTACACTCTCGACCCCTTCTTCGCTAATTCTCTATCCAAAACGTGCTGTAGAACGTAGGTACTGTCGATAGTACTCCTACCCCCCCCCCCCCTAAAGCCCGCTTGCGTCTCAGGCAATATTCCTTTCCCCTCGACATCCTTCTGCAGCCGCTCCGCCAGCACCATCGCGTATACTTTATACGCCGTATTCATTAGCGTAATCCCTCTATAATTTTCATGTGTATCCCTATCTCACTTCTCATACAGTGGCACTATTAATTCTTCATTCCACCCTCCTAGGCATCCCTACCACCTCCATAATTTCATCACTACCTCCTTCAACCTCTCACTAACCTCTTGTTTACTAAACAGCCATGCTTCGTTCTCTAACCCATCCAGCCCTGCTGCTTTTGACCTTGCTAACTTCCTTATCTGTTCCTCTATTTCCTCGTCATTCAACTCCTCCATATCTGCCTCCCCCGTTCTTTTACTCTTACCATCCCTCTTAATTGAAGGGAAACTCCCTTTACTCCTCACTACCTATCTGCTCGCTCACCCCATTCTATGCTTTCTGAACCTATTTATGATCTGCCAGACGTCCCCCTCTGTCTTAAGATTTCCTAGCTCCTCCTCCAGATCTTTCTCCTTTTCCTGTCATCAACCTAAACCCCTTTCTTATTTCTACGTACTCCTCCCTTTCCACATTACCCTCTTTCCACTTTTGATACTTCCTCTTCACCTTCCTTTTCATATTTTTACATTCCCTATCCCACCACGGCTTCACCATTCCTTTCTTTTTCTTTCTAAATACCTTCTTTTGCACACACCCTTTCACCTTCTCTTTCGGATTCTCTCATATCTCTTTCACCGACTCACCTTCGAAGCGTACCTTTCCTAACTGCTCCTGATACTTCTCTGCCGCCTCCCTTGCCGAGGTCACCCTCTCCCCTATCGACACTTCTTCCCCACCTGGCCTTCCGCCACCATCCCCTCTTATCCACAGTCTTAATGGCTGATCAGCTGATTCCAACCTCCCCTCTACTGCGAATTTGTCCGTCTCCTCCCATCCTTGCATATTTATGACCACATAGTCTATCACCGATACCCCTATCTTACTTACATATGTGTATTCTTCCTCTTCGTCCCCATTTGCTATACCATTCGCCACTGCCCATTCTCTATCCTCCATCCAGTCCCGTAGAATCTCCCCCTCCTTATTTATTATCTTATCCTTCGATTTCCTTTCGAAGCTCTCCCCTTCCCTGTAAAGGCCTCCTTCCTCTCCCATCCTCGCATTAAAATCCCCACCCAGTACCACCATACCCTCCTCTCTTTCGCCTAGCAAGTCTTCCATCCTTTCTTTACTTCTTTCCCCCGACATGCCGCTCGACACCGGACCACACGCTGTTGGCCGTCGTTGTACGTGAGAAATGTCCTCTCCGTCAATTTCACTACCAGCACTGCCAGCACTCTCACATCCCACCTTCCGCTCTGCCGCCGGTATCTGGGACCTCTTCACGCAGTACCCTCCGCAATCGACAGATGTCTCTGAAGAATCCTGCCGTCTATCTCCGCCAAATTTTCCATTATTTTCTTTTTTTTCTTTTTTCAATTCCTCGAAGTCTCTGCAGACACCCCTTTATCTCCTTTAACATCCCGTAACTCTGCGAAAACCACCCTTGACCCCTCGAAGGCTCAGACTCCTGACCACAAACTCCCCGGATTCCTTGCCAACCTAACCTCACTTTCTCTATCTAACTAAATCTCATCTCACACCTACGCTGAAAATTACTTTACAACTCCCCAATTCACCGCACACAACCCTACTCACCTCCTAGGCGTCCATCCTCACACTCCACTTACAACTTCTACACAAATTTCGTAAAATCCTCTCACCACCTGTCACTGAACACGTTCTCACATCCGCCATTTCTCACCTAGCCATTTCTATTAGACTGCGGTTCTTCCTTTCCGCTACTCCATTTTGTTGAGGTTAACATGCTGCTATATGTACTGCATCCCTATTCCATCGTCTCTCAAATATTGCCTGAGTTTAGTGCTTACATATTCCCCTTTTCGATCTGATCTAATGAACTTATGCTTTATTCCGTGCTGTGTCTTTATCCACTCCACATACTCTTTAACAGGCACGGACTGGCTATCTGGAATTTGGGAGATCCGGAGGGCCGCCGAGGGCATACCCAGCGCCGCATTTAGTACAGGGGCCACTAGGACCATAGCCCCAGGGTCATCAGCTCAGTCAGGTTCAGCCCAGTGCATGCATGGAGATCGGCCTCATTATTATTACTCCGTGATTCCACAGTCTCTAATCCTTATTCCATCTGCAAGATCGTTGTTCTGGAGTTCCTTTATAGCATCTGGATTCCTGTGACCATCTTTCGTCACATAGGCTGCTTCTGCCATCTCTAATTTGTAGAGTCTTCCGTACCGTTGTCCAACTGCTACAACTTTTCCATAGCGTAAAATTTCGACATTGTTTTCGCCAAATATCACTTTAAACCAATTCCAAGTTATTTTCCTTACCAAGAGCAAATTTGCATCGATAGATGGCATGTACAAAACATTCTTGAAGGTTTTTCAATTGTTTATCATTATCGTCGAGACTGCTTATGTTACCCGATACGGCACCGAGTACTTCAGCAGTGATGCCTTTCTGTGCGCGTCGAACACTTATTTGACTTAGAGTAAATTCTTTGAAAAATGATTGGTTGCTTCATATGGCTTGATGCACCAGAATCTATAAACCACGCATTTGAAGTTTCTGAATTGACTTCACTCTCAATTCCCATCAAACATAAATTTGCTGAGTCCTTAGGATCCTTATTTTTGCTTTCCTTTTCTTTATTTGTTTTTCACTTTGTGTACTTTCTGCTATCCTTCTTCTGGTGTCCAGGATTCTTACAGAAAAATCACTTTATTTCTTGCTTTGCAGAACTTTTACTTCTTGTTGATTTCAAGGCTGTCTCTTTCGATGATACTTCTTCTTCTGATCCTCTTCTTTGTCTTAATTCATCCATCAGCTTGCACTTTACGAGATCCAGAGTGAATTTATCTTCTGGTCTCGATTCTAAAGCTGTGATATGAGTACTGTAAGAGTCCGACAGACTTATTAGTAGAACAGCGACCTCCATGGCCTCCATCGTACATTAAGAATATATTCTTGGCGGCTATTTATGTTGCAAATATTCTTAAACTTAGTGCGGAATTATTGAAATTAGAATATCGTTTTTTCGGTGTATATACTCACTCAGTCTCACTGATATATCTAGAGATATGTAGCGTGGTTGCCAAACGTTTTCTTTCTGATATACTTCATTTTACACCTTACACTTCACATGACATCTTTGCTCTCTCTCTCTTCAACAGGTATTTTGATATTATCATCTTACCGTATGTCGACAAGGTAGGGAGCCATGTTACCATCACTTGTTAAAACAGAAAGGTCGATATTTTTCATAGTATTATTTTACCATAGGTCGGTAAAACAGAGGCCGTTGGTAATGCAAATAACCAGCCATAGATCGAGCCTCAATCGCTATATCAGGAGCCTACCTTATCAATCGAGTGTAAATAACTGATGACGACACTCAGTACTTTCATCCAACACTAATATCAATTTATCAAAAGTCGGTAATGTATGTATCAGCTGTGAATTAATGCTCAGTACGTTACCGAAAGAACTGTATGTGACACCCTAGTGTGCGCTGGGATTTCCCCAACGCCTATTAGTCCTGGAGGCAGTGACAGACATTTCCGGCTCATTTTCGCTCACATCATTTTTTTTGTATCAGTTATGCAAGGAATATGTAACTCAAATATGAACGTCTTTCGCTGCACCCTTACGACAGAGGGTTGCAGGAGGATTGTAAATCCCTCCGAAAATTACACTTATTAATTTGAACATAAAAAGTTGTAAAATTACCATCTTCGATCTGAATTTCACAATAAACTACGTCTTCCACCCACCTAAATGGGCGCAAAAAAATGAGAGAAAAACTCATAGCCGTTAAGGTGAGACTCAGTCTGATGCTTATTTTTATTGTATGGAAGATAATTCTAATAGTCTTCCACCTGTCAAATACAACAAATTCTGTCTTCCAAACCGATAAAAATGTACACTGATGATCATTGATGTTGTAAATTATTGAAAGACCAGCACAACGTTAGTATTTGTATTATAAATTATCAATTAAAATCATTTCAAGTTTGGATAATGACCTTACGACAAACGTGAAAATAGAAACATAGGTAAATTGATGAAATGCGATAAAATGCCGATTAATAAAAAACTATGGAAAAAAATGATTTATTTGAGCACCGATTTCGATCGTGGAGTAGTTACGATTCTGATAATGAAGGTGAGTAAATTCAACAGCACAAAATATATACTTTATCAACATTTTTATAAAGCTTCTTATAGAAAATAAAGAATTGATTTTGATTTTGAGGAATTTTAGATTCAATACTTGGGTTTGTAATATGTCATTATATTATTTTACAATGAGTAATTTGAAGCCATTATTTGGACTTGCATGTTGGTGGCGGAAGTGAGTACGTGGCTAGTGTCAGGTTGTGAGAGGATTCACGGAATTTGTGTCTTGAGCGTATGTGTGAGGTGTGATTTAAGTAAATTGAGAAAGTGAGGTTAGGTTAGTAAGGAATCGGGGGAATCTGTGGTCAGGAGTCTTGGGCCTTCGAGGGTCACGGGTGGTGCTCAAAAATTTGGCGGGGTGTTAAGTGAGAGAAAGGGGTGTCTGCAAGGGCTGTGAGGAATTGAAAGAAAGGAAAAAAGGTAAATAAAGGGAAAATTTGACGGCAATAGTGACAGCATTCTGCAGAGAAATCTGGCGGTTGCGGAGGGTACTGCGTGGAGAGGTCCCAGTTACCGGCGGCAGAGCGGGAGGTGGGCAGTGAGAGTACTGGTAGTGACGTTGACGGGGAGGAAATTTTGCACGTGCCACGACGGCCAACAGTACGTAGCTCGGTGTCTAGTAGCGCGTCAGGAACGAAGGAAGAGAGAAGGCGAGGGAGAGAACGCCGAGCGCCAGTGACGGGGAGGATCTCTCGAAGAGGAAGAGAGACAGCCAAGAGGAACCCAAAACGGAGGGACATGTGGAGAAGGAGGCTCTCGGTATACTGATCGGCCAGATCAGGGGGCTGAGGGACGACGTAAGGGGGACTAAGGAGCAGATCGAAGGCATGAGGGAGGACCTGAGAATTAGAGATGAGAAATGGGAAAAGGAGATGAAAGAGCTGAGGGAGAGAGTAGAGGGGTTAGAGAGGAAAAGTAAGAAAAAGAAGTTAAAATAAAGCAGATGGAAGAGGAAATTAGGGGGTGGAAGGAAAGGACGGAAAAAAGGCTTGGGAAGATGGAGGGCAGGACGGAAATGGAAGTAGGAGACGGAGGTGGGGGGCGCGAGATTAAAGGTATTTGGGAGAGGGTAGAAAATATGATAGAAGAGTAAGTGGAAGAGCGCAGGAGTGAGAAGGAGGAGAGGTCAGATAGGGGAAGGTTAAGAGCAATGGAGTTGAGAATGAAGAGAAAAGAGAAGGCAGACTGGAGGAATAATATTGTGGTAAAAGGTTTGAAGTTAAAGAGTGGGGAAGAAAGAGAGGATGTGGAAGCGCCGCTACAGAGCATAGGGTGAGTTAAAGGTAGGGTAGGGAAAGTTAAGTTTTTAGGGGAGAAAAAACAAGGAAGTCGCGGTTGTGGAGATGGAGAGCTGGGAAGAAAAGTTGGGGGTAATGCGACATAAGAGTGAATGAAGGATAAGGGAGTTTTCATCGATCAAGACTCAACGAGATAGGAAAGGGATGTGCAGAGAATGCTAAACGACAGGGCTAGAAGGGAGAGGAGTGAAGGGAGATCGGCGAAGGTAGGATATCGGAAAATAAAAATAGACGAGAAAATGTGGGTGTGGGATGAGGAGAAAGAGGTGTTGAAGGAAGTGCAGGGGAATTTGTTTCGTAAGCAGTAGGGGGGTGGGGGTAATGCAGGATAGAGTAGTAGTGAAGGTGTTGTATTGGAATGTAGCAGGGATAAGGAAGAAGGATGAGGAGTTCTGGAGGTATATACAAGAATTTGATGTTGTGGGACTGGTAGAGACATGGGTAGAGAGAAAGGAATGTCACAGAATAGAGCCACAGCTGCCAAGGAAGTATGAGTGGAGACTCCAGGAGGCGGTCAGAGTGAAGAAAAAAGGAAGGGCTAGTGGGGGAATTATAACGGGGGTTAGAGATGGATTAGAGGAAGAAGTTCATGGAGAGAAAGAGAGGGAGGGAGTGCAAATAAGAAAAGTGAAAATAGGAGGGAGAGCGTGTGAGTTTGTGACAGTGTACAATAAGGATGGGATGGAAAGAATTAAAGAAAGGGTGAAACAATTACTCGGCGAAAGAGAGGAGGGTATGGTGGTACTGGGTGGGGATTTAAATGCGAGTATGGACAGGGAAGGGGGCCTTTACAGGGAAGGGGAGAGCTTCGAAAGGACTTCTAGGGATACGATAATAAATAAGGAGGGGGAGATTCTAAGGGATTGGATGGAGGATAGAGGGTGGGAAGTGACGAATGGTATGGCAAATGGGGACGAAGAGGGAGAATACACATATGTAAGTAAGGTGGGGGTATCGGTGATAGATTATGTGGTCATGAATATGCAAGGATGGGAGGGGACGGAAAAATTCGCAGTAGAGGGGAGGGTGGAATCAGAACATCAGCCATTGAGTCTGTGGATAAGAGGTGAGGGTGGCGGAAGGCAAGGCAGGGAAAAAGTCTCGATAGGGGAGAGGGTGACCTGGACGAGGGAGGCGATAGAGAAGTATCACGAGCAGCTAGGAAAGGTACGCTTTGTAGGGGAGTCGGTGGAAGAGATATGAGAGGATCTGAAAGAGAAGGTGAAAGGTTGTGTGCAAGAGAAGGTATTTACAAAGAAGAAGAAAGGAATGGTGAAGCCGTGGTGGGATAGGGAATATAAGAAGATGAAAAGGAAGGTGAAGAGGAAGTATAAGAAGTGGAAAGAGGGTAATGCGAGAAGGGAGGAGTACGTAGAAACGAGGAAGGGGTTTAGATTGATGTGTAAGAAGAAAGAACAGGAAAGGAAGTAAGATCTGGAAGAGGAGTTAGCAAACGCGAGGAGTGGAGGGAATTTTCCAAAGAATCTTTCCAGTGCTCAGATTCAAGGAAGACGGAGGGGGGAAGTAGAAGAACGGGGGAGGCAGAGATGGAGGAGTTGCATGACGAGGAGATAGAGAAGCAGATAAGGAAGTTGAAAAGATCAAAAGCAGCAGGGCTGGATGGGATAGAGAACGAAGCATGGCTGTTTAGTATACAAGAGGTTAGGGAGAGGCTGAAGGAGGTAGTGAAGAAAGTATGGAGGGGCGAGGGATCTCCAGGAGGGTGGAGGGAAGGGTTGATAGTGCTACTGTATAAGAAATGGGATAGAGACAGGCAGGAAAATTATAGAGGGATTACGCTAATGAATACGGCGTATAAAGTATACGCGATGGTGGTGGCAGACATACTGCGGAAGGATGTCGAGGGGAAAGGAATATTTCCGGTAACGCAGGCGGGATTTAGGGCGGGTAGGAGTACTATCGACAATATTTACGTGCTGCAGCACGTGGTGGATAGAGAATTAGCGAAGAATGGGACGAGAGTGTACGCGTTTTTTTGTATCTCAAAGGCGCGTTTCCGTCGGTGAATAGGGGGAGGTTGTGGGGGGCGATGGAGGATAGGGGAGTAGAGAGAGGCCTAATTTAAAGGGTAAGGGAGATATATGAAGAGAGCAAAGACAAGGTAAGAGGAGGGGGGCGGGGATTTCGGAGGGATTCTGGATGGATAGGGGGTTAAGACAAGGGTGTCCACTTAGCCCAACGCTTTTTGCGATTTTAATTGCGGATATGGAAAGTAAGCTGGAGGCCGGGGTGGTAGGAGGAGTCAGGATAGGAGGGGATAGAATTTGGTCACTAACGTATGCAGACGACATAGTGTTGTCAGCAAGCAGTGAGAAGGCCTTAAAGGAGATGATGAAGAGGTTGAGAAGATACCTGGCTAAAAAGGGGTTAGAGCTGAATGCGGAAAAGTCCAAGACTATGGTGTTCAGAAAAGGAGGGGGAAGGGATAAGGGAAGAGAGTGGAAGTTGAAGGGAAAGGAGGTGCAGGAGGTGAAAGAGTTTGTGTACCTGGGCTTCGTGTTTCGAAGGAATGGTGGGAGTGGATGGTCACATAAAAGAGAGAGTGAGGGGGGCAAATGTGGTGATGAGGCAGGTGTGGGGGTTGGGAAAGAAGTTATTCGCAGATGAATTCGGAAGGAGAATGAAATTGTTTGATTCACTAGTGATGAGTGTGCTATTGTGTGGGATAGAGGTGTGGGAGTGGAAGGAAAGTGAAGAGGTAAATAGAACGCAGGAGAGGTATGTAAAATGGACCGTGGGGTTGGCAAGGAACACATTATATTGTCAGGAGGGAGACGGGGAGAACGAGTGTAGGAATTCTAGCAGGGAGCCTTGCGTGTAAATATGAGGAGAAGTAGGCTGGTTAGGGAGTGTTGGTGAGAGAAGGAGAAAAGGGGAGGGGGTGGAAAGATGGAGGCTGAGGGGAAAAGGTACTTTAGAATGAATGGACTGCAGATGAATGAAGTGAGAAGGATGCACGAGGAAGGAAGGAAGGTTTATGACTTGGTTAAGCAAAACAAATAGCGAGGATAAGTTGTGGGTATATGGAGGGTTTCAATAGGTTCTGGCTCTCTCGGAAGAAGAGGATGTGTGAACTGTGTGGAAAGGGGGATGCAAGAGTGGAGCACTGGTTGGAGGAGTGCGTGGAGGTGGAAAGAAGTTAGATAAGCATGGAGGTATTGTTGCATGAAAAGGAGGATAAAAGTGCAGTAGCAAGGGTGAAGGGAGTGTTGGGTAAGATGAAGATGAAGAGAAGGAAGGAGGAAGAGGAATGGAGACGGAAAGATTGTAAATAGGAGAGAAAGTAGATATACGTAACATGTAAGTATTGTAAATAGTAGATAAGTAGTAAGTATTAGAGCGAAAAAAGAGGTTGGCAAGCGAGGCAATGCGAAAAAGTAGGGACATGCGAGCGAGGCGAAGCGAGGAAGGCAAGGCGATAAGAGCCTGCGGCTCAGAGATAAGGAATGGATGGATGTTAGTTTTTAACGGTTGGTTTTAAGAAAATTCTGAAAAAATGGATGTGTAAGCAAGTCAATTTTTTAAGGCCAGCAGGCTGAAAAATAAACGTTTATCTATCTTATCTAATTTCGAGCCATTATTCGATGTCGTATGGACCGATCAAATCATCGGTTTCATCAGTTGTATATTTTTAATCTTATTTTTTACGACTGAAAGAAAATCCACCCGCCCTATCTAAAAACGATTAAGAACAAATTTACAGATCCTTTTTGGGTGAACACCTTTTAACTATTAATTTTTTTTCGAACCTTGTGTCATTTAAAAAAAAATTATTTTTTATTTTTAATGCTATTTTTTAGGATTGAAACAAAAACTACGTATCCTATCAAAAAATGATGGGTGGAAAATGTGTAGCTCGTTTTCGGGTCAACAACTTTTGTATAATTTTTTTTTTCGTAGCTCTGTAGTATCGTGTAGGCACGATTACTTTCGAAAGATTGATCAGATTGGATTGTGCTTCAGCACACTTTTTTATGGCCTACAAAGAAAAAACTATTATCTGTATTAGAGGAGATTATTTTGATCGATATTATAGAATTCCAATTCACGGTGTGTGAAGGATTTCTCTAATGATCGATAGTTACCATCATTGAAGATAATACAGATTACTAGTAAAAACCTGTATCTAACATAACACCTTGCAAATAAAGCGTATTCGAAAAAAAGGACTCTTCTTCCGATCTCTTCAGTAGCTTAGTGGTTAGAGCACCTGACCGGCAATCAGTTGACCTGGCGTTAGATTCTCGGAGGAGTGAAAAGGAATAGGTCTTTTTTTCGAACAAAAATTTAATTTTGAAAAACCAAGTTCTTTAACCAGCTATTTTGGATCAAAATTCAAAAAGTGAGCACATTTTGAAAATTTTTGAGACCACTCTTTTCCAATATTTGACAATTTTATGTACGGTTATTAGTAGTACGCAAAAAGACAAAAAAATATCCCTATTACATTTTCTGATGAAAAAAATTACCGAAGTTATAGCATTTCCAAAATTCCATAAAACAAACGAAAATGAAAATTTTAAGCCGAAAAACGCACAATATGAAAGAACCCCAGGAAAAGAAAAACGTTGCTTCTTGAACACTCTACAATATTTTCGGAACAACTTTTCAAATTTTGTTAATAATCAAAAATTCAAACTTTGATCGACCAAAAAAATAATGAAGAATAAAAAATTCCATTTTTCCGTAAAACTATGCAAGATATGTCAAAAGATGAATTGACCAAAATTGTGCACCTAAAAAATATCTACAAATTTGTTCCTTCTCTTTTTTTGATATGACGCGTAGTTTTTGTTTTATTCGTAAAAACGGTATTGAAAATAGAAATATTAAATTTTTAGACGAATAACATAAGCTTCGAAGAAAATGATGGAACCAAAATTTGTTCATCCAAAGGAGAGGCACAAATTTGTTATGAGTCATGTTTCGATAGGATGCGTAGTTTTTGTTTTATTCGTGAAAATAACATTGACAGTAAAAAAAAATCAAATTTTTGGAAAAACCATGCGAGGTACGAAAACAGATGAATGAAAAAAAATTGTGTATTCAAAAAAGATTTGCAAACTTGTAATCAATTTTCTTTGTAAGAATACATGGATAATATTCACGAAACTGTACACTTTTGCAACTAAAATCATAAAATTTTTAATTGCATTTTTTTTGGCGCAGTACATATTTTTTTACTTTAAAAGTACATTATTTACGAAAATGAGGCATTATTTTGAGTACAAACTTGTAAAAAATGTATTATAGACACTTTTTCGAAAACTTCACATTATATAATAATATTTTCATTATGGAGCTGGCCATTATGGAGCTGACATTTTCAACTAAACTTACATTTTTCTCTTGAATTTTTTAACTTCTACTTTTTTCCGCACATCGCAGTTTGTGTCTGGATTATAACTGTAAATAAACTCAAAATCACTGATAGACCTCATTTACTTCAAGCGATTTATTGAATTTTGGAGCTGACCGGCTTTTTTGTACAGAATGTTTTGTAAACAAACCATCTTAGCTGTCGAATTATTTCTAATGGGAAAAATTCCATCAAGTGTCGGCTAGATAGTTTGAGAGTCTGTATTCGAAATAGTGTCAGTAGATAGCGTTTAAATGAACCGCGAGATTTCAAAATCATGAGAAAGTAGGATAAACAAAATTATTTAAAATATGATGTGCCAAAGTGCCTCGTTTTATTTAGAAACTTTAAAAGTCATTTCTGCAACATTGTAGCGCACTTAAAAATTAAAAGTCATTTCTGTAACATTATAGCGCACTTAAAAATCAACTATATACTTGGATTATTCAAATAATATAGACACTGGAAGGTAACATTAACTTAGTGAAATAAATTTTATGGATTTGCGCAAAATATTTTAATTTGGGACAATTACGGAGCTGACATTTTGGATATTTTTTTACGCAATATAGTTTGAATATTTATTAAAAGGTACACTCATTTCGTGGTAAAAAGTTGGATAAAGCTATTGTACGATAAAATATTACAAGTCTAAGACCTGGTTCGACTTTTTTTCTATGTGCAAAAGCCGGAGCCGCGAAGGTGTACAGTTTCGTGAATATTACCCATATTCAAAATGAAGAAAATTAACTTTTTTGAAAAACGGCACAAGGTAAAATAAGATTTTAACTAATAAAATTTGTCGCCTAAATTATATCATTATTCTTCATTTGAAATCAAATACATATTTGTTAATTTGTATATAAAGAACATATAACACAAAGCACAAAGTGTGCGATCAATGTATTTCGGAGCGCGAAGCGCGACGACCAAATCGAACTCAAACTTTTTTGTTTCTATCATACGGTGCGCAGAACAGTAGATGAATAGGGAGAGTTCTGCAAATAGATTCCTGTTACCGACCTTCTACAAGATTCAGAGTTGATGACGTTATCCATGGATCTGTTCCATGCTAAAAGACGTGATTCATGTCAGTGTCAAATTTCTAAGGTTCGAGATTGATAAATTAATGATGACGTAATATCAGCTTTTACATTTCAGAGGATGTGATAATTGCAATGGAATATTATTTTTCAATTTTAAGAATAATTTTTACTACGAAGCGAGTTTGATTTTTCAATATCAAATTCCTAAGCGGTTCACCCTCTGATATTTGCCGACAAACGAATTGTTAACGTCATACATTTTTTCATAGAATTGGGCAACAAGCGTAAGTGAAACGTTACTCGGTCTTCAATAACTACATTCCAGAAGTATAATGTGTCACTTATCTGACGTCATCTCTTTGATATTTCTAATAACAAATCCCTTGACCGCATTGCCTTTAATATTGCCGACAGGCGCATGGTTTAAACATTTTAGAACTACGTCATAAGTCTGGGAGCTTGTCCTTGACTTTTTAAATAAGAAGTAAATGACATATTAGATAAAACTTGGTATGTTGTTTTGTCACTTGCTTTTTAATTTCATGCGACGTTTTTCCAGGAATGGCGTCCGACGCATTTGTTGAGGTGACGTACTGTTTGTCTAAGATTGTTAACCATGATATTGATTTTCTTCAGTTGACCACCTGACAAACATTGAGAAAATTCTGTAGCTGTAGTGGTTCGTGTCCGTGCTAAGTTTATAGAATATTTTTTGATGGTGTTGTCAAATGATACTGCTCAATTGTGAGAAATGATTTTTACGCGTGTCTACAGACACGTCGATTATGATGTAGAACCTTCTAAAACTTGAAGATAATAAGGATGATATTATTGAAATTAAAAAAATAAATATTCAAAATTGAATTGAATAGTATAGGCATACTAAATGAAAGGAGCCTAAATAAATAATTAACTTATCTTTTATAGAATCTAGTTGATCATCATTATATGACAGCGGTAAGTTGTTTATATAGCTTATTCCTTTGACGAGAGTATTCGCTGAACTTAATTTGAATACAATATTCAATCCGTTCAGTATACCTTTGTCTTTACTTACAATTTTCGTTGGACCCCGAATTTTAATTTTATCGTGTCCCGATTTACACAGCACATCCATTTCAATTGGCTCATGGGGGATCAAAATATATACATTTGTAAGTGGAATAAAAGCAATTTTAATGATTTTAAAGGGGGAATATTTACATTTCTCACTGATACTTTTCACATTCGTTCTTAATATGCTATTTTCACAACTATGCGTTTCTGACATCAAGTAAGTGGGTTAGATTCGTTTACACATTTTAATTTCGCCATAGTGTTTACAATTACCTGAAGATATTCTGTCGGTCGGTGTTGTGTATTCCTGTCCCACTAGTAGGTATTCATAGTCTGGAATTATTGCCAGGAAGACAGATCTGATTTATTTGGAAATAGATATTAAATGCTTAATTTCGTAAGTCTCGGTTTCTGGGATAGGAATATGAATCGAGAAGACAAACAGATTCTTTAAAATAGTCATGTTCATTGTTGAGATTGAGTTCTGTACGTGGCATGTAGCACGCGTGCTGATCTTCATATTTGTGGCACAAGAAGTTATACTTATATGGGGATGTTTCCTGACTTCTTTTTCGTTCTTTGTATATGGTTCGCCAGAGCTTTCCACCTGTGTTAGGTTTCACATTTTCTCTACTGGGTTTCCTATTAGTAATCCATTTTTTATATTCTCAACTTCTTCTTTTGTATTTTGTAGGGAATCTTCTTCTTGTGGAACTGGAAATAGTCTAGACAGACAGTCTGCAGCTTCATTTTCCTTTTCTTTTACGTGTTTTACAGTGTGAAGGTATTTTTCCGAACGTAATCTCCGCCGTAAGAATCGTGAAGATAGATCTTTCACGTTGTGTAGCCATATGAACGCCTGATAGTCCGTTTGGATTGTAAACTTTCTTCAAAGAAGGTACTGTCTTAACCTTTCGCATGCCCAAACTATCGCTAACAACTCCTTTTCCGTTGTATTATAATTGATCTCGGCTTTGTTTAACGTCCTTGATATGTAACAACAGGGGTGACCGTTTTAGGATAATACTGCACCCAGTCCGTGATTGGATGCGTCTGTCGTTAAAGTGAATTTCTCCTTGTAGTTTGGAAATCTCAAAACTGGTGCTGAGCATAATAATTCTTTTATTTGGCCAAAAGATTCTTCACAATTCGTCGATCATTCGAAAGGTGTCTCCTTTTGTGTTAGATTTGTAAGAGGCTTACAAATTTGAGAGAAATTTTTTATAAATTTTCTATAGTACCCTGCGAGTCCTAACAAGCTCTGAACTTATGTGAAATTCTGTGGTGCTTTAAAACCTCGTGCTGCCTGTATTTTTGCGGGGTTAGGTTTTACGCCGTCCTCAGTTAACAAATGTCCTGAATATTCGAGTTCCAGGCGTAAATATTTGCACTTGACAGGCTGAAGTTTTAATCCCGTTTCTCTCAGTCTATCAAATAGGCTTACTAGGTTCTCGTTGTGTTCTTTCAAAGTTGAGCCGACTACGACAATGTCATCGAGGTAAACAAGACATTTTTTTCCTACTAATCCACTCAGGGCATTGTCCAGCATCCTTTAGAAAGTAGCGGGAGCATTTTTGAGTTCAAAGGGCATTCTGTTAAATTCAAAATATCCTTCTGGTGTTGACAAATCCGTATACTTTTTCGAGGTCTCATTCATTGGGATGAAGTGAAACCCAGAGCTGAGGTCGAAGGCTGAAAAGAATTTTGCGTTCCCTAATTCGTCCAAAATGTCCTCAATGATGGGCAGTGGATAAGCATCTTGTTCGGTGTCTTCGTCTACCTTGCGAAAATAGATTACTATTCGCCATTGCTTCTTACCAGACGCGTCTTCCTTTTTTGGGACAAGTCAAATCGGAGAATTGAAGGGTGATTTTGAGTCTCTTATGACACCTTTTTCCTTCAACTCATGGATTTGTGCTTTTGTTTCCTCTTTGTGGCATTCAGGAGGACAATATGATTTTTAATTTACTATTTTCCCGGTCTTTACAATGATTTCATGTTCCACTAGATAGGTACATGGAAACGGGTCTCCTTTGAGGTTGTAAATATCACTATGCGCTGCTATTATCTTCCACAATTTAGGAGCTTTCGCTTTTTTTACCTGCTTTAATCTAGGCTTGCTTAATAAATCTTGAATCCTTTTTACCTGTTTTTTTTTCCTTTGAAGTAATGCTCGTTCCATTCGTTTCTTTAGTTTGCTCTATTGTTTTGTAATCGATTTTTTGTGGTATTATCAACGGGCCTTTGCCATGCATAATTGTACAGAGGTACTACCAACTCTTTGTTTTGTCTTTTGTAAACGCCGTCAGGGATTGATTTGTGATTTTCTATGTAAATATCTTGATCTTTCTCAATTACTTTTATCGGTGTTATTTGTGCTGTATTACCAGGTAAAAATGTACCGTCCTCATATAAGGGTAACTTTTTCTTGTCTGCGTAAAGGAATTCCTTAGTTAAATGATATTTATCAAAAGTGTTAAAAAAGGGCAGGCCGATGATACCTTCCTCTGGTGAGGGGAAATCATCATGAATTATATGGAAGAGATGCAGTTTCGTAAATATGGTATTCTTACCGCTTGATTTGAATTATGTATGTCTCTCCCCATGGCCCGCTGATTGCTGAAACTCTGCAGATTCCTTGTAGTGGTCGATCTGGTTTTGTTCTTCCTCTGTTACTTCGTGACATTCTAATGGGTTTTGTGAATCCCACACATCCAGAATATTCATCGCTCCCGGTGGTCTTTTCTGGTTCGCTTCGTTGTGAAAACCCTATTGCCTAAGTTTAGTTGAGCATTGTCTCTCAAAGTGACCTGGTTTCTTACAATAGTTGCAGGTCATTTGCATTCTTTGCTGTAAGGGAAATCCATGGTTAGGAACGTCGGAGGGTTGGTTCCGCATTTGTGGTTGCTGGTTTCGTGCTGTGGGCGGTCCCGAACTTCTCATTGGCAGTCTGTTGTTGTGGGGTTGTGGCGGTCGAGTTGCCGTCAAGACTTTCGTACGGAGACGTTCCCTGCACCACACTTCTGCTTCAAGTGCCTCCTGCAGAGCTTCATTCAAAGATCTTGGCTTTAAGGGTCACACTTGATTAGTAAAACCTTGTCGGAGGTTCCTTGCGAATCTTTTAGTAGCAGATTTTTCTTCCATTTGTAGAGCTAATTTGCGCTCTATTCCGGACGAGTATTCTGATCAAATTGTACAAATTAACTCGTCATAGGCGCTTCTGAATCTTTGATTATAATTTTGCACGGTATCAGTATTTTGCCGTATAGCTTCTAATCTGCTTCTACAAGCTTCCAAGGTAGTTGTAGTTGCTAAATTCGTCCTAAGGGTACTGTACAGATCTTTTTAACTGTTTATGGAACAATGTCTAATTGCTCTTTTGGCATTCCCAATTATTTTTTCAGTTATGATATAATCTAGTAGTAGATTCGGTTGAAAACATCTGAGCTTCGCAGGCTTAACAGTGTTGACAAAGTCGTGCACACCAACGTCATCGTGTCCGTTGAGAACTTCTACCGTTGCCTCGCTTCTAGGTTGCCTCTCTGTGCGGTACCATGAGCGGGTTGGTATGTGGCTCGCACTTGTGTGAGTGAAGGAATTTGAGAGTTGCCTTCCTTCTGTGTTGCATCTGTGTGTGGCGTCGTGCACGGATGTAGGCAGCTGACTCGAATGCGACAGTTGTCTCGCTGCTGCGTCACAGCTGTGTCTAGTGTCATGCGGGGTTACAGGCAACTGGCTCGTATCGGCTGTTATGGAATGCGGTGGTTGGTCACTGGGCCCAAAGGTTCCTGTTGCGTGCTTTGCTGTTACACTGCTGTTCGGCTCGCTTCTCGGTGTATTGTTATGTGCGAGTGGCGTTGACTGGCACGTACCGTCTTACAAGGATTTTGGGGCTAGTGGAGCGGGCCGAATGGTTCTTTTAGATGGTTCAGCTTCTGCTTCCTCGTCCGAAGATTCATGTTCCCGATAGGATTCGTCTTCTGTTAGAATGGAATTGCTGATCCTAGCGAGATCTCTTATCTCGTTAGCTCTTTTCAAATTTTCGTTGTTCAGTATCCTCATGTCGGCTCTCATGATTTGTTGCACATCCTCGATTAACTGTAATTTACTCAGGATCAGCAATAGTGGATCCGTGGTTTCACTGTTCAAATTTTCCCTAGAATCTTCTGATGACATGGGTGGGCCGGTTTTAAACGGATTGTCAAATCCAAGTGAACAGCTATCAGAATCCGAAGAAGTGTCTGTTTGTGCGTGGTATTGTGTGCTACGATTTTTCCTATAGCTGTAAAACGCCAGTTTGTTCCAATTGAGAGTGTCGATTGTAAGTTTCGCGAATCGCGTTACTAATTTTACAATATTTGGTATACTTTAAACCCTTCACTTGCGGGATCGTGCTAAAACAATGCCTCAAGGTTAATTGAGAGTGGATCGTCGCTTTATTAGAAGAGATAGAGGACGTGGAGCACCAACATCGTACCTACTGACGCTAGCCTATTCAACGAAATATTTCCTCACTTAGCCTAATCCAAAACGCCGTTGCAATTTAATCACCGTTCGCCGTATGCGAGAAGGACTTATCTACTGTGGAAATGTCTGAACAACATTCGCAACTACCTTAAAACTAAAACAATGCTTACTTTTTTTCTCCTTTCGTCTTGTTCTATGTCAGCCAGGTAAACAGCAGTTGTACTGCGATGGTCGTAGATGTCCAGCTGCTATGCGGTTGAACCGGGCGTGGCTCGATGATGTGTTTCTTTCAGAGGCTTATCACTTGGTTCAGCGGCCTCTCTCCGGGATGGAAGATCGTCGAATCTTTTACCAAGGTTCCGTCGATGCCTTGGGAGTCTCGGCTTTTGGTGGTCGTTGCCTGGGTTGCGAACAGAATCCGTAGAGTCCTGGTTCGAGTCGAAGATCCTCGTATTTGAAATTACTGAGGGTGTTCCGTAGATAATTCTTCCCCAGGATATCGTGAATAGGATCCTGGCAGGATCGCCAATTTTGTAATGGTCTGGAGAATACTGGACCTTTTCTTTGTATAAATGCCTGAACTGTGAGACAGGACTTCTTTATTTTATATTGATCTTTACTGCTAAGCGGTAGGAAGCGCAGACTGACTCCCTACACAAGGGATGCGTTAAGCAACCACGTCACGCTAAGGCCCATGCCTAGACGAAGAAATGGGGAGAATATCCGATGCTGTTACGGATTCTAATTCTCTCTGATTCAGTCATGGCGCCTTTGATATGCACCGACATCATATGCCAGAAGTGACACATTCCATATAATAATAAACAATTCATATATGTACCAGCAGATTCCTTTCCTCATTGGCAAAACATAAATAGAATAAAAAATTGCATTTTTACTTGAAACACCTTCACACCTTATGACATGCATATTACTTTTTTTTTAATTCATTAAAGTTTTGTTTATATAAATTGAGAAGCCATTGATGTCAAGCTTCATACAATCCCTATAAGTAAATTTTCAAATCTATCTTATATTTGTGCAGCAATTCAGATTTGCCAAGGAGATTTTTTTTTTTTGGTTCAATGATGTCTTCACATTAAGTCAGTCTTCATAATTTAAACAAAAAATTCCGTGACACAGTCAAATCTTCATTTTTCCGTGAAGTAAAAATAATGTTTTGAATTAATAATTCAATTTATGAATACATAAAAGTGTTTTATAATTTTGAATTACTAATGCAACTATTATGAGAATCGTCGAATCGCAACCATTTTATATTGCTCCAATTATAAATGTTAACATTTCTGTTATCCAATTTGAAGTGTAATCTTTCCTTTGAAATATGTTTACATTTGCCAACACACACATTTTCTCTCGGTTTAAATTTGTTGGATACTTATGATTACTATTTAGTTTAAACTTTTTCGATATTTACAATAAAATTTTCTTTTCTCTTCAGTGGTAACTTCATTTGCTTTAAATACAATAGCTTGATGATTGCAATAATTGTAAGAAGACAATTAGATTGATATGAATCCAAGCAAAATTTGTAGCTGAACTCCAAAATACAAATTTTTCGCAGTAACTCCAGAATTTGCCTCTCCTTTTTTTCGACCGTCGTTTTAAATGAAATTTCGGAAAATATTGTTTTCTTCGGTCTATCGGTCCCATAAGTAAAGTAAAAAATAAACAAAAACGATTCTAGTTCTTAAACATCGTTCTTTAATAAACTTTTCGACGTTTCGGGACACATTGCGGGCCTTCTTCAGGAAAAATTCCTTCTCTACAAAAATTTTTTAAAATCAGTTTTTTGTGTATTCTGTCATTGTTTGCAAAAGTCATGAAATTTATAACTATAAACATTTGTTCTGAAAAATTAGTTTAGTTTTTTGAAATTTACGGAAGACTTTATAACGTAAGTTTATCAATTGAAATTTATTTGTCTGCTTATGAATGTGTGCTGGGAACAGGGATTCTTTGCGATATCTTATTAAAAAGGTTCGCTGTGCCTTCAGGTGGACTAATCTTCTTTGGACGTTTATCCCATTTCCAAGTTCCCATCTGATGTTTTGATTATAGTTTCTTGCCCTAGTGTTTGTTTGGATTAACATGAAACTTGGTATAAGGGGGTTGTTGAGGTCGATGATTTCGAATTTGACGTCAAAATTAATAAATTCAGAAATGCGGGTCCAATATGGCGCCTGAAATTTCTAAAATTGTACATATTCATATGAAACTGGGTATGAGGGGGTTTCTGAGGTCGCTGATTTAGAATTTGACGTCAAAATTCATAAGTTCAGAATGGCGGATCCAATATGGCGCCTAAAATGTCTAAATGTTTACTAATTCATATGAAACTTGGTGTAAGGAGGTTTCTGAGGTCGCTGATTTCGAATTTGATGTGAAAATTCGTAAATTCAAAATAGAGGATTCAATGTGGCACCTGAAATTTCGGAATTTTTGTTTCATCACGCATGCACGGAATATGCCACATTTTACATCTGTTTTCCGTGCGTATTGTGGCATATTGCGCATGCCGTGCGAATAGCGTGCGTTCTACAATGATCGCACGCTGCTCCGTGTTTTAGAAGAAATATCGCACGTTCCGCCGTGTTTTAGTGAGAAAAATCGCACGCTTCGCCGTGTTTTCACGAAACAAACGCACCTAACCTGAAACCTGCTGTGGGCACCTAACGCCCTCTCTTATGAGTCTAATGTACTACATTTTTCTTGAGAGAAATTTTCAACGTTATCATCTTCAAAATGTCAACAACAGTTTGTTTTGTGTCGTGGATGCAACAAGTAAGTATAAAAAAATGACAAATAATATTGATATGATTAATATGAATATTCATATTGATTATATGTAATCATAACACTTGTAGTTATTTACTACAAGAAACTATCCACCTAGAAACAATACCCGAATCGGGTAGTGTCACGCCTACCCCTAGAGGCTCGCCGAAAGGGAAACGGCTTAATGGTATAATGGTATATATAATCAAATAAAAACGTATTAGTGCATTTTTTTGCACTGGGGAAACATAGTCCTGGACCCCCCTCAATTCTCCATCGGCACCTGAAATTATCTTTTTGATTAGGGTGTTTTTCCTCTCGGGGGGCTCCGCCCCCCGAACCCCCCGACCAGCCCGCTCCCCACTGATAATAATCCGCACTCGCTCAAACTTTTCTTCGTCGGTTAATTCGAGTTCGTCTCAGTAGAAATTTAGAGATGTCAGGCGCCATATTGGATCCGCCATTTCGCATTCATGAATTTTGACGTCAAATTCGAAATCAGAGACTTCAGAAACCCCCTCATCCCCAGTTTCATATGAATATGTAAAATTTCAGAAATTTCAGACGCCATATTGGATCCGCTATTTTGAATTCGGGCATTTTGATGTCAAATTCGAAATAAGCGTCTTTAGAAACCTCCTTACACCAAGTTTCATATAAATAAGTAAAAATTTAGATATTTCAGGCGCCATATTGGATCCGCCATTTTTAATATATTCAATATGACGTCAAATTCGAAATCAGCGACCTCAAAAATCCAATATACCAAGCTTCATATAAATCCAAACAAAAATTTGACTTTTGGCCACTTTCGGTGGTCTCCAGCCCACTTTGCACGCTCAACTTCATTCACTAATATCTTCGTCAAATGTCAGTGGTGGCAGACGGTGGAAAATGACCTGATAGTAAACATCATAATGAACCTAAAAGCACTGTAGAACTTTAGATACCAGGTGTAACCTCGGGGAACCCTTGATTCAAAAATTGTCTATTGCTGTGAATTTCTTAAATGCTTGAGTACAAAGTGAGAGGATTCAAAACCGAGATAAAATTTCCCTGGCGGACCGGCCGAACGCAAACCTTACGCTACAGCGTAATTGTAAAGTAATCGTAAAGTAATGGTAAAGTAATGTGGCATTATAATGAATAAAAGAAACAAAATAAATATGTTAACTGTTGCAATTATAACAAAACGTTAAAATTTACGTTAAATAGTCATGCCGCAATTGCAACAAGTTGCTTTTGCAGCGTTAAAAAATAAAAAAACAGTGACTGTCATTGAAGTCGGGCCCCTGCATATTGGCAACCCGCTAACGCGGCTTCAAGTGGGTTGCCAGTCTGCAGGGGCCCGGCTTGAATGACGGCCACTTTGTTTTTTTTTTATTTTTTAACGCTGAGAAAGCAACTTGTTTCAAATACGGTATGACCATTTAACGTAAATGTTAACGTTATATTATAATTGCAAAAGTTTACATATTTATTTTGTTTCTTTTATTAATTATAATGCCATATTACTTTACCATTACTTTACCATTACGCTGTTGCGTAATGTTTGCGTTCGGCCGGTCCGCCAAGGTTGGATTTCTTTTCTATAACGTAATTATTCATGAACTTTCTAATAAGCAGCAATGATTGTAACATTTTGTTTCGTTACATTATGAGCGAGTTTTTAAAAGATTGTCTTCAAAAAACAGTAACAAAAAAAAGAAACATTTCTACAATTCATAGCGCTCTAGAATTAAGAGGACTAGTTAAAATATCATAAAATTTGGTGAAAAGTTGCTTCAACTCATCTATATTATGAAAAATAATTCTTCCGTTAATAACTGTAAAATCGACTTTTGGCCACTTTTGGTGGTCTCTCAGCCCACTGCGCGACGTAATATACGACGTAGTATACGACGTCATAAACGACGTAGTGAGCGACGTGGTATATATACTACATCGGAAATTAGGATAGTATACGACGCAGTATACGACGCCGTTTACTACGTCGTTTATGACGTAGTATACTACGTCGTATGCTACGTCGTTTACTACGGCGGAAATTGGTATGGTATAGTATACGACGTAGTAAACTTTTTTTTTTTTTTTTTGTAGTGGAGGTGAGAATGCATTTACGCACGTAGTGTGGGACTCGACCTAAACACGGTAATAGCCACTAAACTCACCTCCTCTTCCCGCCAACCCATGTTCCCGGAATCCGCTTTCGCATTAGTTCAGGAACATGGGGGTAAGGCCATTAAGTCGTGCTTCGACTTCTACCCTACTGCAAATTTTCGGTCGCATTTGCGGTCGCATTTGCGGCCGCGTATAAGAAACAGCATTTGCGGGCGCATTTTGAAATATTATAAACCGCTAAAAAATTTGCCTTGACTTAATTTGTATTGTCTGTTCTAAGAGATAATTCAAGTTTAGGTCACCCCTGTTTTTGGACAAAATTCGCAACACCTGTATAAATGGGAGTAGAATATTTTGGGGCACATGAAAACTTTCCACTGTTCAAAATGCACTAGAAAAAAATTGCAATGACCCATAAAGCGAAATTGGAAATACAACTTATTTCGAAAATTTTGATTTTGTTCTTTCATGGAATTGTCTTCATAACTTGTGGTTTACTATTTTTTCTGAGCACATGTGGGCTTTTTCAGTATGAATATACATTGAAATAAATTCGGCATGACCCAGGAATCGAAATAGGAATTAGAGCAAATTCTCCAAATTTTTTATTTTTTCTACTATATATCTGTGCTAAAAAAAGCCCACACTTTTGCGGACAAAGGGCTTAGCGGAATAAGCATAGGAATCGGCCCCCGTTCGTATGAAGCTTAAATTGATGTCATAAGTTCGTTTCCATGTGGTATGAAACTCCACCAAGCTCCAACTTAAAAATCCCATTTTTGTAGGAGATATGGAAGGGGAAAGCAAAATCGAAAAAGTGATTTTTCTCAAAAACGGCTTGACCGATTTTGATGAACAAAATATATATTTCTAAGACCACTCTGGAGTATTGAAAAAAAATTGATAAATTTCTGGAACAAAGAATAAGCATTAAAAACATGTTTTAAAATTTTGAATTTTTTTTTCTATGTTCTTTTAGAGATACCACTTTTATTTTCTTAAGAAAATATTCTTGCATTGTGTACTACAACTCAGATTTTTTATGATTTTTTTGTGTGTGGTGGAACGTAGTTAAAAAAACCAATGTACGTAACGGTGCGGCGCCACCCGCTGCCACGAGGAGGTTGCAGTACGTTTTTAAACTCCTTATCATCGGGATGCTTTTTTAAAGTGAGTTCCCTCGCCTCTCACATCAGTTCATAATTATCGGGGTGCTTTTTTTAAATTGAGTCCCCTCGCCTCTCAATCTCCTCCACTATCACTGTCAATTACTGGAATGCAATTATCGTTTTTAAATAAATCGCTCAGTATTCCTGCTGGTTTAAAAACTTTTGATAAATACTTCGCGTAAGATAAATAATAAAGGATAGCTGCAATGTGAGAACAGTAACCAACTGTTCTTCTACCATTAGCATATTCACATGCATAATGTGTCAGGCCCGACACCCAAACGCTGTTAGGCTTATACCTTAGAAAACACCTATATAATGTGCGAGGAATATTTCTGGATGGAACTTTTGCCTTCAGCACATTTTTCTCATCTTTAACATATTGTATATTCAATGTGCCATCTTTATTGACCATTTCAGCTAAATACGACACAGCTTGGGAGAGTTGATATGACCCAGTAAATAGATTCTCAAGATCCCTTTTTGTCATCTCCGGAAAGTCTAATAAGTCTTCGGATGTTATACTCTGGAAAGGGAGTTGCTTTCAAACCATCCTTTCTTTTCAGCCTCAATAGCCAAAGTATTATCAATAGATTTTTTAGTATGCATCTTCTGAACCACTTCATCTAGAACGTCTACGTCTGAGAGTGACCTTCTTCCGAAAGTATTATTTAAAAATGCCGCAATTCTAAAGAAACTTCCCATTTTAGGTAACAGCTTGTTATCAAGCTTGTGATCAAGAAGGCGATACTTTTGTTTTAATATACCATGCACAGATTCAACAAACAAGCGAATTTTAGTAACAAAACGTGACTGATTAGACTCTTCTGCTGTCAATTGCTTCCTCTTGCCTTTCAACGCAGGCATTAATACTTTAAACTGTTTTTCCTCTAAACTACATACAATATCACGAAATCCGCGATCAAGTACAAAAGTATTACCTTCCTTTAAAAAGGTGCGTAGACCATTTGCATCTTCCAAAATATTTTTCAGAATTTCCGCATCATTTTTATTTGCAAGATACGGTCCAAGCATATCAATCACAAAACCATCAGTCGTGCAGATAGTTAAGGGTTTGCAAAGAGGAACTTTCTTTTGCCCCGAAAAAGATTTCCTCTGGTACTCGTTGTTGGAACTTTTTTGGTGTCGTGCATACGTACCATCACAAATTATGAATAAATTATCACTCACATCAAACAGTTTCCTCGTTATTTCCGTAGTGTGTTTATTAATAAGATCATCTCTGTTTGAAGCACTTAAGCCAAAAAAAAGGTAGAATATCAGTTTCGAAAGATTTAATTACGCTTGCACAATAATCAGAAATTGATTGTTCATTATATAACTGAAAGACAAAACTGATTATTTTATTTGAGTTTCCTGTACGTAGTTTGAAGAGAAACAGAACCAGAGCTTGAATTACTGAACGGGATGAACGGTTTCTCAAAGAAATCATCTTATCTTTTAAATCATTAAGCTGGTCCCATGTCAAGCCCGTAAGAACTTTAGCTTCTTTTTCTGGGAGGCTGCATTCGCCGACTTTATCAAATAAAGTCGCATCGCATTTGACAGAAAGAGTTTCCATCACTTTGGATAACTCTAATACACTAGACTCGTTGTATTAGATTGTAGTTTCAAAAGCCTAAGATCTTCTATGAAAATGTGATTTTTAATTATATGCCTTGGACAGCACCGATTACCAAGCGGTATGTAGATTTGATTTTTTATGCAGGATTGCATCCGAGCCTCTTCCGGAATTACAGTCAGATTATCTGTAGAATGACAAATACAACAATATTTATGTGTGGAAACAGTTCTCTGAAGTGGAATCTCAATATGTTCGATCTCAGGAGTAGCTTCATTTTTTTACGTTAATTACGAATGATGGATCAAAAGTTGAATCAGCTTCCAATTCAGAATCTTATACGCGATTATCTTTTTTGTAAATAGAAAGTCAGCATTTGTGACATAAATTATCCTTAACAGCTATTGTTCTTTTTAAAGAGCTAGAAAAACAATTCGCTTCTTCTTCAGTTCCTACCATTTTTTTTTCTACCAGTCATTTTCTTGAAAGAAATGTTGCAGCCAGCACACTTCAAATGCTTTAGTGCTGAAGACATTCCTTAAAGAATAATAGTTAATTATTAATTAACACAAATTATAGAAATCATTCAATGAATAAAATTAAATCATATATTCAATAATGATGAATAAAGAAAAGAGATGAAATATCGTACTATTTTATGAGACCACAGAACACCTACTGTAAATTGAACTCAGTCCTCGCTTGTGTCTGTCACTAACAAGAAAGAGAAATTGAGCATCGAACTTTTTGTGAAAACGTAACAAGCAAATGACAATTTCTGCGATCGTCTCCTGTTTTCATGCATACGCCACAAACAAATGACGATTGCTGCGATCGTCTCCTGTTTTCATGCATACGCCACAAACAAATGACGGTTGCTGCGGTCGTCTTCTGTTTTTATGCATACGCCACAAACAAATGACGATTGCTGCGATCGTCTCCTGTTTTTATGCATACGCCACAAACAAATGACGATTGGTGCGGTCGTCTTTTGTTTTCATGCACACGCCACAAACAAATGACGATCGCTGCGATCGTCTTCTATTTTTATGCATACGCAACAAACAAATGATGGTTGCTGTAATCGTTTTTGATTGCCTACATTACACAGCGTAAAAAAATTGAAGGTTATATCATAAGGTTTAGTTAGCTATAAATAAAATTCAGAATTAATTGAGAAAACAAATACATGACTCTTTGGATTTTGGGACATCAGACTTTGTGACGGCTTGA
This sequence comes from Andricus quercusramuli, assembly GCA_932178445.1. Lineage (NCBI taxonomy): Eukaryota > Metazoa > Arthropoda > Insecta > Hymenoptera > Cynipidae > Andricus > Andricus quercusramuli. Next base: position 55,459 of record CAKNXH010058595.1, on the reverse strand, counting down.
AGCTTGACTGTTACAGTAATTCTCACCCCGGGCGGCCCTGATCTACTATATCTATGCTTACCGAACGATAAAAAGTCGTAACTAGAGTTCTTTAAGACGCGACCCCCCAGGCATTTCTATGTAGGGTGACCAGATGGGTTGCACCAAAAACCGGGACACTCAGAAATTTTTCGTGTTACCACTAAAAAAAAAAGTCACCAAAAAATTGTTTATAGGCACATTAGATTAAAGGCAGAAATATTAATTATATAATAGCTATACTTTTATTCCAAAATGCAGAATTAACAAAATTGACAATCATCTTTTTTCCGCTCAATAAATTTATATGATTTTTACGAAAAGCCGGGACAAACCGGGATTTATACGAAAAACCGCGATATTTCAAGTGAAAACCGGGACGCCCCAACTTGAAGTCGAAAACCGGGACATGTCCCGGTGAACCGGGACGTCTGGTCACCCTATTTCTATGTGCTGAAATATTTTGTAATTACGCATACGTAATTATGGCGAATTATTAATTATGTATTATGCGCTGTGTCGATACATTTGCATAGACGTTTTCAGAATTTTTGAAACATTATGCAACTTTGTGCTAAGGTGCCTTGAAAATCCTTTTGCAGAACATTTGATTTTAAGACTACCAGACCCAAGGCCGTCACAAATACCGAAGATCAGTGTAAACAATTCTATTGATCAAGTGGCTCAAAATGACAGTGGTAAATTCTGGAAACTATACGTGTATAGGCAAAGTGCAGACGTCCTTTAAAAAAATGGGGCCCATTCATCCACCGTGAAACTCGGCAGCGGGCGGCGCCGCACCGTTACGTACATGGTTTTTTTTAACTATGTTCCACCACATGAAAAAAATCATAAAAAATCTGAGTTGCAGTACACAATGCAAGGATATTTTCTTGAGAAAACAGAAGTGGTATCTCTAAAAGAAAATAGAAAATTTGTTTTTCAAAATTGTAAAACATGTTTTTAATGCTTATTCTTTGTTCGAGAAATTTAATAATTTTTATTTTAATACTCCAGAGTGGTCTTAGAAACATATATTTTGTTCATGAAAATCGGTCAAGCCGTTTTCGAGAAAAATCACTTTTTCGATTTTGCTTTCCCCCTCCATATCTCCCACAAAAATGGGATTTTTAAGTTGATACTTGGTGAAATTTCATACCTCATGGAAATGAACTTATGACATCAATTTAAGCTTCATACGAACGGGGGCCGATTTCCCATGCTTATTCCGCTAAGCAATTCCATTTTTATCAAAATCAAACATCAAAAAATGCGCTGTAATTATAATTTCGGTTCCTGGATCTTGCTGATTTTATTTCTAGTGCATTTTTATGCGTAAAAAGCCCAGATCTACTCAGAAAAAGTAGAAACCCACAAGTTACAAAGATAATTTTATTAAATACCAAAATAAGACATTCTAAAATTCGCTGTGTTTCCAGTTTTTGCTTCTGGGTTATAGCGATTTTTTTCCTAGTGCATTTTCGTCACTGGAAAGTTTTAAAGTACGCGAAAACATTCAAGAAAATTGAAAAACTCTGCAAACTTGATATTCTTAAAATATATTTTTTAGTGCTGGTAACCAAGCTGCATGTCTATCTCATTTAAATTATTTACTTTTCTTCAGGTTCAAAAACACTACTCTTTCGCGTTGTATTAATTTCGAATTCCAGAATTTGTTATTTTCGACCTACCTTAACATGTATATATTTATTTATTTTTATTGACTTGTAATGGACAAATATATATTGATATCTTATGTTAAATGAACGAAAAGCACGCTGTGACTGCTAATGAGCTTCCTCAGATTTTGACATGTTTGCAATTCCGGGTCAGGCACAGATCGAAATTTTATTCATTTTGCAACAATAGTAATTACTTTTTTAACAAAAATATTTTTCCGCTCGGGCTTTCCAGCCAAGCACCATACTTTTCGACAAACGAAAACATTTTTAGTAATATAATGTTTGTAACTCCCCCACGGAAAAGCCTTTTAGCGTACCATCTGCAGGCACCGAAATGAGACTTTCTCGCACTGTTCGCCAAATCATCCTCTGGATGCTTGTACATGGCGCGCATGTACATGCAGGTGTAACAAAAAATGTAGTTCGGCACTCGTGCGCAAAGATAGCAATGACTCACTCTATTTCTGCGAAACATACCATTTGTGGACTTTGAAAATTTCCTGCGAGCAATTTTACCACGTATTTCAATAAAAATTGTTCTTTAATTGATAAATATTCACAGTTGTGCTTATTTAATTGCACCTCAGACAATACATATTAAGTCAAGGCAAATTTTTTAGCGGTTTATAATATTTCAAAATGCGGCCGCAAATGCTGTTTCTTATACGGGGCCGCAAATGCGACCGCAAATTTTCAGTAGGGTATCTATTTCAGCCAGCTTGGCATCTCAACACTTCTCTCCCAATCAAGATGCACGCATCGTCTTCCGCATTGTCCCCGGCAGTTGGTCGATCCGGGATTTCTCTTCTTTGGCGGCGCAGAGGTAGCACTGCGGCGTACTTTCACACGCCGTAGCCCTATGGCCCTCCTTGCCGCACCTCCAGCAGGCTTGGGTCCGGTCCGGACCCCTGCATCCCGCCGCCATATGGCCAAAGCCCAGGCAGCGGTAACACCATATACACTCTGTCTTCCTCCGCACGCGACAGGACACCCGCCCCACTTTGAGATGCCCCGTGCGGAGGAGTCTTTTCGCCAGATCCTCTTTCATTTCGACGTAGGCCCTCAGATTACCTCTGAAGGCCTTCCTCGTCATGGACACCTTTAACTCTCCAGCTGCTGCCCTTCCGAAGTGTTTTCGGACAGCAGCCTGCACATCCTCTGCATCTGTGATTAAGTCGAGGTCCAGAACCTCGACTTCGATGTGGGAAACGAGATCATGCCCACTCCCCTTACTCCCTACGGCATCCTTGATGGCCGCAGACAGTTTTGATCTGCCATCCGCAGCCGGCCCTACCTCCACAAGAACCTCTCCCCTACGGGTATGCCTGTCCGGCTTCACCTTTTGTTTGAGGTTCCTGAGGACCCCCGCATAGCTCGAACCATCGGCTGGTCTTATCAGGACCGCCTCGGGTCGATTTCTCGTCTGTTTCTCCTTCTTCGTGGGTGCGGGTGCAGGAATGGTGCCCTTCACATCCTCACCCTTTAGGGTCGAGGACGCCACAATAGTATTGCGGGTCCTCGGCTTCTTCAACCTCTGTTTGACTGCGTTTGCCTTAACGGGACTCATTGAAGGCTCCCTTTCACTCTTCCCAAGTTGGGTAGTGGGAGCCTCCACGGCTTCTTCAGTTTGAGTCCCGCTCTGGCTCGTGTCTTCTCTCATCTTTTTTACATTCTGCAAGTTCTTTTTTCCTGCCTCCTTTCCAACGTACTTTATCGCGTCTTTATAATTTGCGTCTATGAACCACACGTTCCATTCCAGCTTCCCCGTCACTCTCCGCGCCTTTTTCAGTCCATCCCTAATGGGCATGAACATATTTCGTTTGGAGTTGCAGAATTTATGCATCTCCTCCAGCACCTCTTCAAGTTCGTCAATGAGTCTTTGACCCTGCTCCATATTCGTGTTCACCTCCATTATATCCTGTTTGGCATTAGTCTTTCGACTCTTGTCAAAATTCTTCACTACGTCCATCTCTCCCTCCAACTCCTCACATATACTCCTGTTTAAATTTGTATTAGTCGCCATTAGAATTCCCACGAGTAGCTAGGGAAATAAAGGTCCACCCCCGCAGAGCCCCGCATGCGAGGGCAAGGTCTGTGTACTCTAAAAGGCGACCTGGTATCCTAGAGATACCATTCGCGACACCACTCCCCTGGTGCCATGCAGCCTTCGGCACGTTGGATTAACGCCTTGACTTGGAGGTTTTTCCTTCGGGACCATCCCGTATACTTCGTAGCAAACTACGTCGTATACTACCCCAATTCCCGGCGTAGCTTACGACGTCGTTTACTACGTCGTTTACGACGTCGTATACTACGTAGTATACTACGTCGTATACTACGTCGGAATTTTTAATAGGGTGAAATATAAGTTAAATACCCCATTCTTCCAGTACGTTACTGACCTTCAATTATATGAATCCAAGCGAAATTTGGAGCTGAACTCCAAAATACACATTTTTCGGAGTAACTCCATAATTTGCCTCACCTTTTTTCCGACCGTCGACTTCAATTCATGACTTCCAGTTCACGACTTTCGCAAACAATAAAAGAATACACAAAAAACTGATTGTAACCAATTTTTTAAGAGAAGAAATTTTTCCTGAAGAAGGCCCGCATTGTGTGCCGAAACATCGAAAAGTTTATTATAGGACGATGTTTAAGAACTAGAATCGTTTTTATTTATTTTTTCTTTAATTATGGGACCGATAGACTGAAGAAAACAATATTTTCCGAAATTTCATTGAAGACGACGGTCGAAAAAAAAGAGAGGAAAATTCTGGAGTTACTCCGGAAAATTTATATTTTGGAGTTCAGCTCCAAATTTCGCTTGGATTCATATCATTGAAGGTCAGTAACGTTCTGGAAGGATGGGGTATTTGACTTATATTTCAAGAAAGTATAATCAAAACATCAGATGGGAACTTGAAAATTGGATAAACGTCCGAAGAAGATTAGTCTACCTGAAGAAACAGCGAACCTTTTTAATAAGATGTCGCAAAGAATCCCTGCTTTGAGCACACATTCAAAAGCAGACAAATAAATTTTAATTGATAAACTTAAATTATAAAGTCTTTCATAAATTTCAAAAACTAAATTAATTTTTCAGAACAAATGTTTATAAAATCCAAGTGATCAATTTTTTGGTCTTTACAGTCTTATAAAAAACAACACATTTTGATTCTGGTGTCAAAATTTAAAAAGATCGACGTTTCGACTCGGCTTTGAGCCATTCTCAAGATCTAAACAAAATAATTAAAAAATTTTTTTTAAATAAAATGAACAAACGTTAATTAAAGTCGAAACAACGAATTGAATAAATATATATGGTAAAACAAAATACATTACCTGAAGTCGATAAAAATGGTCAGAAAACATGAATAAAAAACTGACGTCACGTCAATAATTTCGTAGTCATTAATAAACAATTATCCAGTTTAAAATCAAAAGATCTTTAATTCTCTAGCAGTTCAAATTAGATGTGAGTGTAATAGTGTAGTGTAATTAGATGTAAGAATAATTCTTTTGCACCGGCACACATTAAGCATTGTTTTAATAATTTTAGTGTTGAAAATTTAAATTATAAGTTAATTCCAAAGTTTCGAACGATGAAACTTAATTTTCAAAAGAAATGTTTAAGAATGGAAATTAATAATAACATTAAAAATATTCATTTTTTTATCGATTATTCAAAATGTTTAAGGTAAAGACTTTTTCGAATCATAAAAGACGGTTCATTAAATTTATTCTTTCACTCACAAGAACTCAGTTTTAACAGTTTAAAATTCAAAAAAAGACAAGAATGTATTAAAAAGTTTGATTTTCTTATGAAAAAGTTTTTATTTGAAAATTCATTATTCAAAGATTTTAGAATAAAAAAATGTTTTAGAAATCTATCAAATGTAAACATCATGATAGCAAGTATTGAAAATTGCACAAAGACTATAGATCAAGAGGAAAAGAAAATGGAAATTAGAAAAACTGTTACTCAATTAATCTCAAATCATAATAAAATGAATAGTTTAAAAAAATTAGATAAATCAATAGATTTGGTAAATAAATTTCGAAAGGAATGTAAAGATTTAATTTTTTTGAAAGCCAACAAAGGCAATATTACTGTGGCCACAAATAGTTTTGATTATGTATCAACAGTGGAAAATTTACTAAAAAATGATATTTTATATAAAAACATTAAAACATTAAAAATGTTTTAAAACCTGTAACAGGTATTTCTGGGAGGGTAGTAAAAAATAGTTGGGATTTAAAAGATAATTTAAAAAAAATTATGGTTCCGTTAGATCATCTATTATTATCATTGGACGTAGTTTCTATGTTCGACAGTATTCCGCTAGAACTTGCTTTGGATTGCATAGAAGAAAAATTAAATTTACACAAAAATTTAACTAGGATAACAAAAAATGAAATTTTAATAGCTGCAAGGATTGTGTTTAACAATATGATTTTCTCTTTTAACAATGAATATTACAAACAATTATTGGGATGCCCTATGGGGTCACGTTTGCCATGCGGTTATTTCAAATTTGGTTTTAGAAGACGTGGAAAATAGAGCCCGTTCGTTATTGAATTTTACACCGATTCTCTATAAGCGTTATGTGGACGAAATTTTAACTATAATTCTAACTAACAAAGTGTTTGATTTTATCAATATTTTCAATTCCATAGAATCTTCAATTCAATTCACTCATGAATTGGAAGAAAACAACTCAATAAATTATTTAGATATCACGATTAAAAAAACATCGGATGGTAATTTAGAAACTAATTGGATAAAAAAAAACTCTTGGTCAGGTAGATACTTAAATTTCAATTCGCACCATGCCCTTCATACAAAAGTTGGTTAATGATCTTTTGATTTTAAACTGGATAATTGTTTATTAATGACTACGAAATTATTGACGTGCCGTCAGTTTTTTATTAATGTTTTTCCGACAATTTTTATTGACTTCAGGTAATGTTTTTGGTTTACCATATATATGTATTCAATTCGTTGTTTCAACTCTAATTAACTTTTGTTCATTTTACTTAAAAAAAAATTGTTTTAATTATTTTGTTTAGATCTTCAGAATTATTTGAATAATTGAGAAAATTTCCATTACCTAATTTTCAATGGAAACTTTTTCAAAACCATGTTTATACTTACGATTTTTCTGGTTTCCTCTAGTTACCCTTTAGTTTAAAATGGTTATATTTCATTTATTAACAATTCTATTTTTTGAAGTGTGCATTGAAATTCAAACACGATAATTTTAAAGTATACTCGTTTTAGCTTCCACACTAATAATTAATTTTAGTTGTAAAAATGGTGTAATTCACCTAGAATTTCCCTTTGATCAAGTTTCCTAACTTTGCAGGTGAAATATTTATCCTGAAATCCTTTTAAAGGTCTAAAATTAAATATATATGAAGTTACTTATAGGTTAGGTCGAGATTTTGAATTCTATATCTATATTATTCTGTAGAATTTATCATTTGAAATATCTGTGGATTATAATATGGTAAAAGCTACACAATTTATGCATGAAAGTGAACTAAAAGCACTATTTTAACATATAAAAATAGCATTAAGTGGATTTTCATAAATAAATTTTACTACCAAATGCATGAAAATCACTTTAAGTTACGAGCACGTGAAGTTAAGTTTGTAATTTAAAAGTGCTTGAATTTTCAATAATTTTTTAACAGTACTGCAAGGGCTACAATGAAGATAGGTATCAGAAGATTATTTATCATAGCGTGCTACGCACCAGTTGATAGCGATTGAAGGGAAGTTAAGGACGTCTTCTGTGACACTTTAAATGATACAATAAGTACTTGCTACCAAGGTGAAAGAATAATTTTGTTAGGAGATATGAACGGCTGGGTCGGCGTCCAACTTCAGGATACAGATACGGGAGGGGTGCTAGGTAATTTTGGGGACACAACAAGAAACAATTATAACGGGGAAAAATTAGTTAGCTTATGCTTAGAGAAGGGCCTATTTATTACAAATACCTGGTTTCGACATAAAATGATCCACACTTACACCTAGTGTAAAGGAAATAACTAATCATTATCTTTTAGTCTCCAAAATGAACTTAGGGCAGGGATGGAGAAGAAAGAGAACCAAATAAACGAAACAAACGCGAATCAAGGTCGAAAATTTACAGAAACCGGAAGTGCGAAAAGATTTTCAGAATAATATAAACGAATGCATAGATATGGCAATTTGGAAGTCGCTTGAAAGCAATAAAGATATAGAGGGTGCGTGGGCTTTATTGCGGGATACCATTGTTAAAACTGCGATTGAAGTGTGTGGTACGGCGATGGTAGGAAGAAAGTCTGGCGATGCGTGGTGGAACGATTAAATAGAGGCGGCCCAAAAAGAAAAGGAAGAAGCGCACAATAAAACGCTGAACATGACAGGTCTTAGCGATGAGGACAGAACTAGACTTAAAAATGATTACAGACACAAAAATAGGAAAGTTAAACGACTAGTCAAAGAGAGTAAAGAGAAAATCAGAACAGAAGAAGAGAATAAAATAATAAACTACTTTGAAGGAATTATGAAACTATTATATAAAGAGTTGAAGGAAAGTTAAGGTACAGAGTGTGTCATCATGAGAAACAGCAAAGGTGAAATGCTATATGATATAGACGGGATAGTAGACGCTTTGAAAGATTCTTTTGAAGAACTATTAGGAGGTGAAGATATAGGACAACAAAACTGCGACATAGAGCATAATGCATTAGAAAACCCAATTGAAAAAGTCTTTGTCACTAAGGTCAGAGATGTAATTAAGAACTTAAAAAACGGTAAGGCTGCTGATATAGACAGTGTAAGCGCGGAAATGCTTAAATACGGTGGCAAGTACATACCTCACAGGTTGTGCGAATTGATGAATTTATGTTTCGAGACAGGAGAAGTCCCAGACGATTGGAGAAAAGCGATTATTGTACCAATATACAAAAGAAAGGGAGATAAAAGCAACTGCAGTAATTACAGAGGTATCAGTCTATTAAGTACAGTAAGTAAAATATACTCCAAAATACTTATCCCTAGGGTAATGAAAATTACAGAAGAGAAGATATGGGAAGACCAAAGAGGATTTATGCCAGGAAGGTCATGTTCAGATCAAATATTTAGCCTCAGACAGATCACAGAAAAAAGCTTGAGAGCAGGAAAGAAAGTTTTCTGTGCATTTATTGACCTAGAAAAAGCATTTGACAAGGTAAATAGAAGTAAACTTTGGGAAGTTCTTAAAGAGTATAGAGTAAATGGAGGGCTCCTACAAGCAATAAAAGCAATACATACAGGTAGTAAAGCGAGTGTAAGGGTAAATGGGAAACTGAGTGACTGGTTCGATATTATGCAAGGCGTGAAGCAAGGATGCGTTATGTCCTCGTGGCTATTTATCATATTTATGGATAAGTGTCTAAGTATTGCCCTCTTCGACGAAGAAGGTGTAGATCTCGAAACCGTCAAGGTACGTGGATTAGCTTTCGCATATGACAAAATTGTTATTGCAGAATCAATCGAGGACTTACAAAGAATGTTGATTAAACTTAATACAAGCATGAAGAACATGGGCCTCAAAATTAACGTGAATAAAATTAAAATCATGGTGTATATCTGGGTAGCCTATTGACTAGCGACGGAAAAATAGATGCGGAGTTAGATAGGCGCATAAATAAGGGCAAGCAGGTTATCGGTAGAGCAGGGTCCATCCTCACAAATAAAAACATCAAAAAAAGCTAAAATGGCCATACATAACTCTATTTTCGTACCAACTGTACTATACGGTAGCGATACCTGGACCTGTCAAGAATAGGACAGGAGTAAAATGAATGCGATCGGCATGAAACCTCTGCGTATAATATGCGGGAAGACACTGATGGACAAAGTACGAAATGAGACAATCCTCAGAGAATGTGGTACACGAGAGACACTAGTTGACATATGGGAAAGAAATCAGCTAAGGTGGTTCGGACATCTTGAAAGAATGAAAGATGAACGACTGACCAAGCAAGTGTATGAAGGTAAAGTAAATGGCAGAAGGCCCAGAGGTAGACCGCCGAAAGAATGGTTAGAATCTGTGAATGAGACACTAATCCGAAGAGATATAAGAAGCCATAGAAACACAACAGCTTGCAAGAAAAAATGCATGGACGTGAAGGAAGCTAGAGTAGTACGCCAGGACAGAAAAGTGTGGCGACAAATAGTTTGTAAACAGAGTGACAATAGAGTGAATGATGCATGAAACAAAGACCTAGGATACTAATGGGCCCAAGTGGGGAACCATGCATAACAACTTTGTGAGGCTCTTCACTTGGGGAGATCGGTAGAGAGATTAATCAGCAACCTGGGTCGGAGCAGTGTTGCGGAATGAACGTTTCATTTAAATAAATAGCACGAGCATTCCAGATCAATCTAAAATATCTATACCTCACACCTATATACCTATATACATTATACCCATATACCGACTTGCTTTATACCTGTATTCCTATTCACTATTTTCCAACCGAGCAAGTCACGCCTACCTCGAAAGGGAAGTGGCTTAATGGTAGAATATAATAATCTTTAAGCATATGCATAGATTCGTAGAAAGCATGAGAGATTCAGTGTTTAGAAATTCTCAATCTGAATGGCGTAAACACTTTGATTTTTCAAGAGGTGATTGTTAAAAAAGGCTTCATGTTCGGGCTAGATAACAAAAAATTTTCGTTCAGTGTAAGAGAACATTCTACTACCCAGTATTTATGAAATGTTGTCTCTCTCTCTCTCTCTCTCTCCCTCTGTCTTTCTCTCTATCATCATAATGCATTATTTCAGATATTGCGCTGTTAGTACTTGGATGGGTGACCATTCGGGAATGCTACTGCGTGTTGTTGGCTCGTCGTGGGTGTGGTGAGCCCACACTTGTAGTTATTTACTACAGGAGACTAACCACCTAGAAACACTACCCGAATCGGGTAGTGTCACGCCTACCTCGACAGGGAAATGAATTAATGGTATACATACATACATACATACATGCATAGAGCTATATTTTTTTAAACCAAAATTTATATTTTTTCAAATATTTCACGGAAAAAACAGAAGATAAACTTTACATTGATTTCCGACGAAAGATTCTCTGCAACAAAAATTAACTTCACAGGATAAACTTTACACAAATATCGGTTAAACTTTCTTTTTTGTTCCATGACTAATATATGTATTTTGAAAGACGCGAAGTTGGCTGAACAAAACTTTATCTCTCTAAAAAATTTCCTGCAACAAATTTTATTCTTAGTTTTTTCTGGGTTGAAATAAAGCTAAATAATTGTTGGAGTAACGCTGTGTGATATGTCATGCATGTATACTCAGGGATCCAGTCTCATATATGTAAGTGCTTATAGACCAGTAGTATACTACCGGCGTCGAATATGTCATATGTAAAATGCAGATAAGAAAATTTTTAAAAACATTGTTGACGCGAAACCTATAGAGGCTGCTTGCACTGGATGCCTTCTCAGCATTGCTAACCACAGGTTATTCACTAACTTAACAGATGTTTTCTGCAGCTCTTCTGTTATTTAAATAATATCATGAATTTTATGCCTGCTTACGAATTGTGCTTTTTAGATGTTTTAGATGCTTTCTAGTTACAATTATTTGAGTTTGAGACAAACTGATTTTTATTCTACCTCTCATTCTAATATAAGGAAATACTGTCGATATAATGTAATATATGCGAGTTGCAGAGAAACAACTTTTTATATAAAGATAAGTTTGGGATTTGAGATGTGAGTAAAAATCAAAATTTAGGATGTCATACTAGGTTAACTCAAAAATGAAAATAAATCACTAGATATTAATTTTATTTCTAAAGTTAAATATAAGTTTAAAGTTTAGCAAGCATTTACACCCGGAAATGCCATCATCAGCTATAAGGAGTTTCCAAGTGAATTCTTTGTACGTACATTACATTTTAGTTTTGAAGAAATCTAATTTAAGAATGCCAACTAACGTACTGAATATCTTAAAGTCTGCTGTTCGTATGAGCTGCAAGTATTCAAGTTACTCAAGTTCAATAAGGAGAAGGAGGACGAGGAGATATTGAAAGAATATAAACCCTAAATGAACTGTTGGAATCGTTAATCATGTGCACTAATCCATTTTAAACAAAATCAGAATAAGATTAGCAGTAACTTTCGCTTGTTGATATAAAACATGATACCTTCTTACAAGTGATAAAAAATAAAATTGTATTTTAAGTCGAAGAGTTCAATGACGTAAATAAATGACATACCTAACCTACAATCCACTGTACTTACATTAAATTTCTACAATTCAGGGCAAATTTTGGAAAGAGTTTCACATGTACGTTGCATTTTAATCATAGAAAGCAATTCAACCGCCGAATTCTAGATTATTACTTCAATTGCGATTATTTGATAAGATTTAAAGAAATAAAAGCACTTTCAGGTTTCAAGCACACTGCTATACCGACCTGTATCCCAGATAGCAAAATGCCCGCCGAATGCAAGTGATCCGCCGGCCCGCGGTCCGATCGATCGGACCGTCGTGCCGGCAAATATGCACCTTAATGTACACACCATTGATGTCTAAATGCCCGCCCGACAGGCGGGAGCGACGCGGTCCGGCGAACTGCATGACCGAAGGTCCGGTACAATGCAGGCTGAGTGTGCGAGTAGATTAAAATTTAAAAAAATCTTTTTTCATGTAAATAAAATAAAAATTTCCAAATATAATAAGTCCAAGTTGAAAGAAAAATGTCAATATTATAAAAAGATATATCTTTTTATTATATTGACAGAAAATTGCTAAAAAAATTAATGCAGAAAATAGAAATAGGCGGTTTCCCATGTTAGGAAACTGCATGCATAATTAAAAAAATTCTTATAATTTTTTTTTCAATTTGTCTTTTTAAACTATGATCTGCTTCTAGCTAACAAGCATAATTGTTTGCAAATCGCACACTTTCACTCACATCCGAGCCGAAATTCACGGGTGTGAACGCCAAACGAGATGAAACACGACAAGAACAGCGGATCCAAAACACGCATGCGCATTTTCGATCTCAAACTACTTGCACTATCAGCCTGCAGCGGTCGTGCCAGTCGCAGGCTCCAGGCTGTGGTCACTAGTATTGGGATCCGATGCGCTGCGATACACCATCTGGTGGCAGAATTTCAAACCTTCAACTCTAGGTAGATTTTGACAGATAGCATGGGTAATCGCAGAAAAATACTGTTCATTCAAAAATAAACAATAGATAATGCTTCAAAATTGATTTAAAATCAAGTCAGAAGTGTACTTTGTTATTTAAAAATTTCTATTATGTAATTTTCCCCGCGAAAAACAGAAAGCAAAGAGTTTTTCTGCGTGTTTGGCTGTTCGTCTATAGCTCGAAAATATAAAACGCTGCGATTTTTCCGTTTTCCTAAAGTCGGTGTATCACTTGTGACAATTAAAAATACTTTTGGAGAGCCCGAAAAGATTGATCAGTACATAGCTTGGGAAATGCATTAAGAATGGGAAAACCTACAACTGACACCGTGGTAGTTTGTTCCTTGGACTTTAAAAGCGAAGATTTTTACTGCTCTGGCTCAAGTAAATATTCGTTAATATGCCGGATGAAATAAATTGAAGTATTTATAAATGATAATATTGTAAATTATTAATAAAAAACATAATAATTATATTCCATTTTTTATAATTATTCGTCAAGAACCTTAACCTCAAAAGAGGAACATCTTGTTTTTAATTGATGATGACCGATTCCACTTCAAATCATGCAGAGAGGTCCAGGTTAGGGTTTCATAATAAATTTACCTTTGAAAATATAATTCTTCAATGAAAATAAAGAGATACGTATTTCGTACTTTAGCCAACAAAAAAATTGTCTTACGAATTAGGAGCTAATGAAGTTAACCTTCCATTTTAATAAGTTGTTTAAAATTTCTACCTCTACACTCGATGTCTTCGATTGCACTGTCAATTTTCTTAATTTTTGAAAAAAATATCCGTTAAATATGTTTTCCATGTGCAAAAAGTACACGATCTCTAGAAAGAACACTTATTTTTCAGTAAATTATAGTAACATTCAATAAATTTTAAGTTTTTTTGAACTATGTAAAAATTTAATTCGATTGCTTTCAAAATGTTAATTCTAAACAACTTTGTGATCTTCACATTTACCCTTTTTCCTAGCAGTTGACGCAAAAATGAAAAATTTGGTTTTTCTGATAAAAAAAAATGTTTCTTGCTGAAAAAATGGTTTACCTAAAAAAAAACTTTTGTTTATTCTGACATCCTAAACTGGACCTCTCTGCATGATTTGAAATGGAATCAGTCTGATAAGGATCCTTCAGGATTTTTCATTTTTGGAAGATGTGTAATAATTTGTAATGATTTTCGCACGTTACATAGGCTTCTATTCAAAATATACCTGGAATAGCGGCCACATTGAAATTATGTCGACGGTGGCGCACCCAAGAATTCCGATCCCAATAGGCAACCGCGATCGCACATATTCTGGTCCTGTTTTGCGGGCTCGTTAGATGGCTCTGTAGGTCTTACCCCGCTACACGTCGCTGAGGGGTCCACGTTTCATCTATCTCTCTTTCTCCTTCGTTGTGTTCGTCTGTTGTCTGCCAAACATTCCAACCGTCAAACGCAGTCAAACGTGTGAAATTTCTGGTTCGTTTTTGCTGTTGAATGGAAAAATCATGCGTTTTCATGGAAAAATCAACAGAAAAACAAACAGAAATACTTCAATGATTATTCCAGTAATTATTTAAGTATTTCTATTTGTTTTTCTATTGGTTTTTCAAGTTACTAATT
>CAKNXH010058595.1:27567-40509 GCA_932178445.1 Andricus quercusramuli | reverse complement strand
GCGGGCTCGTTTGATGGCGCCACCGTCGAATATACGCGGTCGCTTCTAAAGCATTGAGTTACCACAGCCTGGCAGGCCCGTCGTTTCTCACCGTTTGCAAGCCTGACGGGCGTCTAATGTGCCGGACCGTTGTCTGCCGTTGTCCGCCCTTCGGTCGCATTCCGACTCTGCCGGCCTGTCGCGTGCATTTTAGCAGGCACGTTGGTCTCCAGCCCGTCGGGGCGATCACGCACCGGCACGTATTGTTATCTGGGATATTATATTTAATATAAAGTGCAGTATTAAGTTTAATACAGATTTCTCTAACAGTGTGTCAAGCCTCTTAATTATTTTAAAATAACTAATGTAATTCCAGGTGGGTGCAGTGAAGAAATAGACATGTGAAAATTTTAAGAAATTAGATTTATTTAAATGAAGATCTATATAATATTGAATAAGAGACAAGCTTATTTCTTACCTAGTATGGTATTGATTCTATTCTATGTTAAGTGTTTTTAAATTAATTACAGGAAATGTTTTAATCAAATATAACAAATATTCATTCGAAAGTTGAAAAAAAATCAAACTATTTATTAAATTATTAACAACAGCTATTTAACATATTATTCAATAATGCCAGCATCTCTTATTTCATTAACAATTGAAATCATCGTGTGTGCATTATTTCTATTTCCAGCTGCTTGTGATTGTAAAAGTTACCGCAATCGATCTACCAATATGTTTGGATCATCCCAGTATTTTTACATTTTTGGTGTTTCTTTTGCTTCTACTTCATATTCAGAGGGAAAATCGCTTTCGGAATCATCATCATTCTTATCATCAGTATCATCATCATCATCTTCACTCTTCTTGTCTTCTCCTTCATCATCATTTGCATCATCTTTACTGCTGACAGTCACGGATGGAGAACTGGTCTTTTCACCAAACTCTTCTTCCACTACCTTCTGCTTCTTAACATATGGTTCTATTTCATATTTAACATGTGAGGAATGCGTACCACTTTCTTCAGTGGTAAGTATCGTAGTTTACATGTTTCTTGAATAGCTTGATCCCTATCACGTTTAAAAAGGGTATAATTCTGTCGAATTGTTTTACTAGCCCCATCAGCCTGCTTACTGCTGTTTTGCATAATTGTCCCTTTAGCCTCAGGTATCTTTGCATTTTAGTCAATTGATTTCTCATCATTCATAAGATTCTTTGCTATGCAAAAGTACTTCTCATGTCTTTTCAAATTATCAAGTCGTGAATAAGTTTTGAGACAATTGGGACATGTGGAAGTCATTTTGTTGCTATTTTTGTAACTTGATTGATTGCTTATTCATGAAACCAGAATTTATATATCAAAATAGGAGGGTGAGGAGGAGGAGGTTGAGAAAGAAGAGGAAGAGAAAAAATAAGAGGAGGAGGATGAGGAGTTGGTGGAAGAAGAGGAGGAGGAAGAAGAGGAGGAGGAGGAGGATAATGTAGTTCAATCAAATGCTCAAGGCGTTGGGAGTGTTTTATCATTTCAACGTTCTACACGGAAAAAAAGTGCTGGAAATTTTCATTGACCGAGTCTGTGACTTTAGGATAGATCTAAACGCATTTGGAAATTTGAAAATAGCGTATTGGAAAATCATGCAAATAGTGTTTGAAGAAATAAAAGACTTCTTAAATTGTGTCCAGCAAGTCCGTGAGGCACTCCTAGACTCCATCAAAAAAATATCACTGAAAAATTTGTAAGCCGTTCAACACTCCAATATTAAATTATCAAACACAGAGACGGAAGGGTTGGCAGAGTGTCAAGCTAGCCATTTATGCTAATAAAAAAATAAAAAATTCGTTTTTAAATTTATGACATTATTATCTTTAACTTATATATTTATTTAAATATAATATAAAACACACAATTATCACTTATATTAATTGCTCGCTTTTTACGCTCTAAAGAATCGGAGGCACGCTGTGGGGATTAGAACTACCTAACCTCTAGACTAGACACGAGACTAACGCAACTCATTCCTAAACCGCTCAATCCCCTCGGCTAATCGTTCTCGCTGAAAACATGGTAACAAATCTTGGCATTGTGCTACAGCTGAAAACTTTATGGCTGCGTAAATAGTTATTTGTGATACAAGTGCGTAAAATAGGTGATTGTGTGCGAGTGTGAATTTTGCAGCATAAGCCGGAGGCTCGAAGCATGAGTCAGTGGTTAGCGCACGATCGAAGCGAGGACGAAAACGTAGACGAGTGCTGCGAACCGCAGGCGAATGATGCAATCATACGAGTTAGCAACCACCTACGCGCACGTGTATCACACGCTATTTTTTGCAACGCCCGTCCGAAAAAGTTGTCAGGAGGTGGTAACAAATAATACTAATTTTATATTGCATAGAGTGGAGTAATGAAATTACAAAAAAAAAGAATTTTTCAATGTTTGAAAAAAAATTGAGAAAAAAAAATTTTTGGAAAAAAATGTTCTGAAAAAAAATGTTCGAAAAAAAAATTGTGAAAAAAAATTTTTGAATTAAAAAAATTTGTGAAAAAAAAATTTTGTGAAAACAAATTTTCGGAAAAAAAAATTTTGTGAAAAAAAATTTTGAAAAAAAAATTTGTTGAAAAAAATTTGTTGGAAAAAAATTATTGAAAAAAAATGTTGGCATTTATACTTTTTTGCCCCCCCCCCCGGGGGGAGGGGCTACGAAACCCTAAAAACAAAACGTCAATCATTAAAACATTTGTTCAAGTTAAATGTAAATTTATTTCAAGAAGATACCAACAACAGTGTTTAAAGTTACCTATGCCAGTGTCTAAAGTACCTCATCTCGAATGTGCGCATGCGCAGCTTTTTCACCAGTGTCTTAAGTAAGCCATCTTCAAACTGCGCATGCGCGAAAAAATTTTCACGCACAGTCTTCTCAAATAAGGTACTTTAGGCACCATCTACATGCATGCAAACGTCAACTGTTGAGGTTGGCGTTGCAAAAAGGAATTTGAGTGAGGACTGCAAATTAGAAAACTTTCTGCAAGACTGACTTTGCATAACAAATTAAACATATTGTTTAAACTATTTTTGTTCAAATAATGGAAAAATATAATTTTTCACGGAAAATTATTTTTTGTCCAAGGGATGATTTTACGTAAAAAAATGATTTTTCTTCATTTAAACTAAAATTGTTTGAATAATTTTTTCGAATTTGTGAGATATAACATAAAAACTAATTGCACCGTTCGATTCTATGGAAAAAAATGAAATCCATGTAATGGAAATTTTTTTCAGATAATTTCATATGTAGTATAAATAAATATTTACATAGTACTACGGCACATGATAAAATTTCTGTTTAAAAATTAAATTGAGTTATTCTTATTTTCTAAATTGAAGAATTTGATTCCAGATTGAAGAAATTGATAACGAGTCAACAAAAATCAAACTTTTTGTCCTTTGTGCACTTTTTGTGAGGCGCACTGTTTATAAGTTGCAGCGTTATAAAAAAAAAATTTTAAATAAAACTGATGTATTTATCAAATCATATCAATAAATTATTGATAAACAAAATTTTAAACTTAGGAAAAAACTCACTTCCGTTTACCCTCTTAAAAGATGAAAGAATTATTGAGATAGATTCGAAAATACTTTTTATAGATTGTTATTTAAAAAATGGTTAGTTTAAATAAAATTTTTGATGAGAAATAAAAATTTTAACAACAATCCACGAAAAGTATTTTAGATTATATATCAGAATAATAATTTGTGTTAAATAAATAAGGAAATTATTTAAATAATTGTTGTGTATCTCGTTGAAGAAAATAACCCAGGCTTCTATGTAAATGTTTTTGTAATAAAAAACAAACATAGTTTATTCTATTATGAGACACATTCTTATATTTAATTTCAATATTTTAATACAAATTTTATGTACAGAAATACGAACTTGAAAATAAAATCTGCTTACATCCAATTTCTTGCAATGTAATAATAGCTATCTTCTAATTTATTTCAAATAGAAATAAATTTATTATAAGTAATATCGCGAAGATTGAGAAAGACGTTAGAATAGGAATACTTAAAGCACTAAAAATTTTTAAGCCTGTAAATGTTCGTTTGAAAAACGATCGTGCAACTTTGTTCAAGGAATTTGATATCTAGCAGAATATGGTAGCAAGTGAATAATATTTTTCACCTCATCTAAATCTTTGAGATTTAAATCCTTTATGCGACTAGTTGTAAAAATAAACTATCGATTTTAAATTCAAAGAAAGGCATACCTTTTTTATCATATATAATCATTTAAAATCATTCTTAATATCTTTCTGCGTTTTACAATTACTTTTTGTTGTACATAATTTATTTGCACATTTAATCATTTTAAATAAGCAAGCCAATGGTAACCAATCTGGTTGCCAAATTGACGCATGCGCAGTGAATAAAGATCCAAGTTTTGAGAGAACTGAATCTTCATTCAGTGTCTACTACACTCATACCAATGGGAATTTGTCTCTGAGCGCCCGCTGAGCGCGCCTCTGAAAATTCTCGCAGACAGTCATGAACTGTTTTCCTGACTCGTATTCGAGATCTTAGTTTTTGAATCACGCACTTATTCAATCCAAGTTTTTGAAAAAATGAAGAGTTTTTTTATAGCCATTTAATGACTACAGACCAAAAATGTCAAAATACTGGGATGAACCAAACATTATGGTAGAACGATTGCGGTTACTTCTACAATCACAAGCAGCTGGAAATAGAAATAATGCAGACAAGATCATTTTAATTATTAATGAAATAAGAGAAGCTGGCATTATTGAATGATATGTTAAATAGCTGATGTTAATACTTTAGTTAGTTTAATTTTTGTTCAACTGTCGAATGAATATTTGTTATATTTGATTAAAACATTTCCTGTAATTAATTTAAAAACACTTATAAAATATAATCGATACCATACTAGGTAAGAAATTAGCTTATCTCTTATTCAATATTATATAGTTCTTCATTTAAATATATCTAATTTCTTAAAATTCCCACTTGTCTATTTCTTCACTGCACCCACCTGGAATTATATTAGTTATTTTAAAATCACGAAGAGGCTCGACACACTGTTAGAAAAATCTGTATTAAACTTAATACAAATGTATATGAAGTCATTTGCATACACGGTAGTTGAAATTTAATATACATTAAAATATGAATAGCTGCAACTTTATAATCAATATAATATACAGATCGGTATGGCAGTGTTCTTGAAAACTCGAAGTGCTTTTATTTCTTTAAGTCTTCTCAAATATTCGCAATTGAAGTAATAATCTAGATTTATTACTTGTGAGAAGGTATCATATTTTATTATTAATAATCGAAAGTTACTGCTAATCTCATTTTGATTTTGTTTACAATGGATTAGTGCACATGATTAACGATATTCCAACAGTTCATTTAGGGTTTATATTCTTTCAATATTTCCTCCTCCTCCTCCTTATTGATCTTGATTAACTTGAATACTTGTAGATCATACAAAAAGCAGACTTACAGATCTTCAGTATGTTAGTTGGCATTCTTAAATTAGATTGTTTTAAAACTAAAATGTGATATACGTACAAAGAATTCACTTCGAAAGTTCTTATAGCTGATGATGGCATTTCCGGGTGAAAATGCTCGCTAAACTTCCAACTTATATTGAATTTTAGAAATGAAATTAATATGTAGTGATTTATTTTCATTTTTTAATGAACCTAGTATGACATTCTAAATTTTGATTTTTACTCACATCTCAAATCCCCAACTTATCTTTATTTAAAAATCTTTCTCTGCAACTCGCATATGTTACATTATATCGACAGTATTTCTTTAAATTAGAATTAGAGGGAAATAAAAAATCAATTTGTCTCAAACTCAAATAATTGTAACTAGAAAGCATCTAAAAAGCACAATTCGTAAGCAGGCATAAAATTCCTGATATTATTTAAATCACAGAAGAGCTGCAGAAAAAATTTGTTAAGTTAGTGAATAACCTTCAGTTAAGAACGCTGGAAAGGCATCCAGTGCAAGCAGCCTGTATAGGTTTCGCGTCATCAATGTTTTCAAAATTGTTCTTATCTGTATTTTACATATGACATTCGACGCCGGTAGTACACTACTATTCTATAAGCACTTACATATAATATGAGACTGGATCCCTGATTATACATTCATGACCTATCATAAAGCGTTACTACAACAATTATTTAGCTTTTTTTTAATATTTTATAGTATATACATTTTGGTTTAAAAAAATATAGCTCTATAAAGCTTGATAATAGTAATCTTTCTGAAATTACTTGACTAGCGAACGGATTTCAAAAGACTTACAATATCTGAAATAATGCAGTATGATGAGAGAGAGAGAGAGAGAGAGAGAGAGAGAGAGAGAGGACAACATTTCATAAATGCTGGGTAGTAGAATGTGCTTTCGCACTAAACGAAAATTTTTTGTTATCTAGCCCGAACATGAAGCCTTTTTTAACAATCACCTCTTGAAAAATCAAAGTGTTCACGCCATTTAGATTGCGAATTTTTAAATACTGAATCTCTCATGCTTTCTACGAAACTATGCACATGCTTAAAGATCATCCAAATAAAACCGTTGCAGTACTGTTAAAAAATTATTGAAAATTCAAGCACTTCTAAATTACAAACTTAACTTCACGTACTTGTAACTTAGAGTGATTTTCATGCATTTGTAAATAAAATTTATTGATGAAAATCCGCTTTATTCTATTTTTATATGTAAAAATAGAGTTTCTAGTTTACTTTCATACATAAATTGTATAGTTTTTACCATATTGTAATCCACAGATATTTTAAATGATAAATTCTACAGAATAATATAGATATAGAATTCAAAATCTCGACCTAACCTATAAGTTACTTCATATGTATTTAATTTTAGACCTTTAAAAGGATTTCAGGATAAATATTTCACCTGCAAAGTTAAAAAACTTTATCATAGGGGAATCCTAGGTGAATTACACCATTTTTACAACTGAAATTAATTATTAGTGTGGAAGCTAAAATCAGTATACTTTAAAATTATCGTTTTTGAATTTCAATGCACACTGTACATGGAATTTAATATACGTGAGTGCTTAGCAATAATATTTTAACACTTGAATTATAATCCTGCAAAATTTAAAAAATAGAATCTTTAATGCATGAAATATAACCATTTTAAACTTATTATTCTTGGTAGTTATTCAAAGTGCTTCTTTCATATATTCGCTGCCGCTCCCTGATTTCCAGGGTTTTCCTAACCTGCAGCAACCCTGATTAACGAGACGTGAAAATAAGTTATTTATAAAATGGTTAAGTTTTAATGATTCTTATAACAGCTATGATAGATATATAGAGTAGGTACGCCTTTTTTTAATAAACTGATAATATTAGGTTTTTTCGGAGCAAATTTCTACTAATTTTAAATTGGAATATGAAAGCAAATGAAGTCACTGAGCTCAAATGAAAAGGAGAGTTTTATCGCGTATATCAAAAAGATTAAAATGAAGGGTAATTATAAGAAACCAGAAAAATCGTAAGTATAAACACGGTTTTGAAAAAGGTTACACTGAAAATTAGGTAATGGAAATTTTCTCCATTATTGAAATAATTATTCAGTACTAGTAACATATATCCTCAAAGACTATCAGGATAGAAGCTTAATGTTTTTGTTGGACATGTCATCAACCTAATTGTCTTCTTACAATGATTGCAATCATCGAGCTATTGGAATTAAACACTCTAAATTGGATAACAGAAATGTTAACATTTATAATAGGAGCAATATAAAGTGGTTGGGATTGGACGATTCTAATAATATTTGCATTAGTAATTCAAAATTATAAAACACTTTTATGTATTCATGAATTAAATTATTAATTCAAAAAATTATTATTTAGTTCACGGAGAAATGAAGATTTGACTGTCTTATAGAATTTTTTTGTTTAAATTATGAAAACCGATTTAACGTGAAGAATTGTTTCTTTGCGTTAGCAAATATGCATTGCTGCAAAACTAAGATAGCTATAAAAACTTACTTGTAGGGATTGTCTGAAGCTTGACATCAATGGTTTTTCAATTTATATAAACAAAACTTTAATTAATTTCAGAAAAAGCAATATGCATGTCATAAGATGTGAAGTTGTTCCAAGTAAAAATACAATTTTTTATTTTATTTATGTTTTGCCAATGAGGGAAGTGATCTGCTGGTACCGATAAACAGCTTGTACATATTTTTTCTCGTTGTGACGGGGTATCTTTTGATTACCCATCACTTGAAACTGCCCCGTCCTAGGAGAATTAATAACATAAAGTAAATGACCCACGAAAACGTTGGAACAAGGGTCACCTCCGAAAACACTACCAGGAAACACTCAGGGCAATTATCATTAACCCTTTTCCGTACTTACTCCTGTTAACATTGTCTTTTCATGCTTCCTTGGAACCCTATCCGTCGACGAAACATACTGGGCAATTGGAGGGAAGGCGAAAGTCAGTGGATCTACGATTAGTCATTTCAAACTCAGCGACTTCTCCCGCTCAAACCAGAAGCCACCACTGTACCGACGACCGAGACCGCCGATCAAGCAGAGCAGCAAGCGGGCATGGGGCCCCGACTCAACAACAAGAGAGTGAAGTCTCTCACTAAACAATCTCTCTCATCGGAGTGCCACCCAAGCGGTGTAATTATGTAAAAGATTTTTTTTATACGTAATTCGAATTGGCCACCTGTACTCCGAAGGCCAAAATTAGTTGATAATAGCGGTAGACCGGTGTGCACTCCCGAATATTTACGAGTCTGTGAACTCGCTTAACTTGCGATACCTGCCCACGTGATCTCGGTAACGTCTCCTATTGGATGACTGCTTCGATATTTAAAACTCCTACTTTTCTGTATTTCCGTAAGTCCCTGGACCTGGCACTCTTGTTCCAACCTTCCGTGAGCACGCTAGAAAGAAATCATAAGTTGAATAAAGAAAGAATAGGGAAGCTACAATGTCGGACCTGGGTGAACCCAACTTCTTCACGCAGTACGCAAAGATATACCGAGAAGGAAAGGCTGCAAAGAAAGTCCAGGTATAATTTTGGTTTATTGGCAAAATCAATGGTCGCACGGGCTAATCTCTTTAAAGTTCCTTTTTTTTGTTAGTTTGACTATTTTCTATCGAGTTGCGACGTGTTCCGACCATGGAGTTCACCACCTCTATTAAGTGCTGCGAGTGTTTCCGGGTTTCCGAGTGTGTTTGAGCCGTGTAAATTTTGTTTTTCATACAATAATGTGGTTTTATGTCCCTTTCTTTGTAGGTTATCTTCGAAAGGAAACCTGCAGTGTTAATGGAGAAATACGTATTAAAGTGGTAAGATTGTGGGTAGATAATTATAAATCGAGATTTAGTCTTAGCATATCTTCTTTGTATGTCACTTCCGGAAGAAAATCAAAAATGTTCGTGGGTTAATTGCTTATAAATGGTAAGATTGTGGGTAGATAAAACTTTATGTCATGTTTACGATTTCAATTTCCGACTCGTGCGCGTAAAGCACCCTCTTGTGTAACTAAGAATTAACAAATTTGAGTATTGTCCTCTTTATTAAGTAGAATCTGTGGCTTAGCGAATTATTTTCATTTAATCGAACCTCACCCCTTTTCTGTCGCGTTGATATCTAGTTGTAAGCGGGTCAAGCTGTAAAAAATCAGTAAATCGTTGATTTCGTATGTCGAATTAGGAGTAGCAATAACGGGTTATTTGTTATTTAGGCCGCGAATAACCCCTTATATCGTTTTCCAATATCATTCTGTATTGAACATTGATTTCACTGAAATTTTATATTGTAATTATGACGACGTCATATGAATGGAATTTTGTTTATCAGGAATTGTTTATTATTATATGGAATATGACACCTCTGGCATAAGATGTCAGTGCGCATCGAAGGGGTCATGAGTGAACCAGACAGAATTAGAATCCAGTTTTTTTAAATTTGATATGACACCATTGCAGTAAGCATTCAATATGAGGAATTTCATTTACTGCTGGAAACGCAACATTGGTTCATTATATCTGATTTTAGCGAACAACCAGTGCATCAAGATCTCTAAAATCAACACGGCTAAACAAGCCTAGATATTATTATGTTCTAGATAGAGACGTAGATTTTTAGAACACAAACTCTAATAATGCTTTAGCATTAAATAAAAGAGCTCTCATTCACATCTCTTATCTTACGTTCACGCACGAAACTCGACACGGGGATACATAATTTAAGATCCTGAATATATGATCTACCATAAGATATGGTTTAGTTCTTTATGCTCATTTATTTAATATACCTATATTATCCCTTCTAGAAAAAAATGATTGGACCCGATTGAGATCGATTACCAGGTGAATCGTTTTGAATGGCTATTAATAGGGACAAATTTTGTTCATCGTTCTCAATTGTTTTCAATCGGGACAAACGTTTGAATCATTCTCAATCGGGTAAATGCACCCAGATAAAAAAATGCTTGCAAAATGATGGCGTATTCGCACGCATATGTGTCATCAATTGAGGTTCATATCGCACGCATGTTATGATTATCATAACGTGCGTGCGATATCGCATGCATATTGTGATTTTTCATTAGAAATAATAAAATCATGAATAATAATAAGAGAATAATGGAATATTCATATAAATATAAAATTATTTATATTTATATAAAAATTTTATCATTAAGTAATAAAAGAAGAATAAATTAATTTTTTACAAATTTTATTTAGAGAACTAATAACAAAAAGTGATAACATTATCGAAAAGTTGGTCGATAATCCTTTAAACAAGATTTTTCAATAAATACAGTATTTATAAACAAATTTTTTTGTAAAATATGTTTTGGAAATTTTGAAGCAAGACAAGTCGACTTTTTTTCGCCCACACTATTTTTTTTTGTAGAATTTATCGTTCTCAAATTATTATAGTGCTATGAACAATTATATCTGCATAAAAATTGACATATTTGCATAGAGATATCTCAGCACTTATCTGACTTGAAATATTCGAAAAAAGGCAAATTGATTTGAAGACACGTACTGGAAAAGAAAAAAAAATCCGGTTGAAATAAAACTTTTGTTCATGAACAAGTTTGAAAAGCGGTATTCTTAACAACAATATATAAATATTGCACGAATAGTTGTTAAAAACCTTTTTCTTATATTATTATATCTTAATATATTAACAAGTTTTATTTCGATCGAATTTTTTTTCTTTCTTGGTACGTGTTTTGGAAATTAACTTGCCTTTTTAAATTTTTTTTTACTCAAACAAGTGCCGAGATATCTATCTACAAATATGTAAGTTTTGGTGCAAATTGAATTATTTATGACGCTAAAAATTGAGCATGGTTAATTGTGTAAATTAAGTGTAAACGGAAAAAAGTCTTGCCTTGGTACAAACTTTCCAAAACATATTTGAAAGTTTTTTCTTCTTAATAAATACTGTATTTGTTTTAAAAAACTTATTCAAACAATGAAAGACCAACATACATAGAATGTTAATGGCAAGGCGCATGTGTATTACACGCTATTTTTTGCAACGCCCGTTTGAAAAAGTTGTTAGGAGGTGGTAACGAAAAATACTAATTTTATATTGCATAGAGTGGAGTAAAGAAATTTTGTTGAGAAAAAAAAAATTTTTAATATTGGAAAAAATTAAAAAAAAAATTGTTTGAAAAAAAAGATGTTCTGAAGAAAATTTTGTACAGAAAAAAGGATTGAAAAAAAATGTTGTGAAAATGAATTTTTGAAAGAAAAATCTTGTGAAAAAAAATGTTGAAAAAAAATTAGCTGAACAAAATTTGTTGGAAAAAAATTATTAAAAAAATGGTGGCATTTATGCTCTTTTGCCCCCGGGGAGGGGGGGGGGGGCTGGCTATGGAATCCTAAAAACAAAAGTTCAATCATTAAAACATTTCTTCAAGTTAAATCTAAATTCATTTCAAGAAGATACCAACACCAGTGTTTGAAGTTACCTATGCGAGTGTCTGAAGTACCTCATCTCGGAAGTGCGCATGCGCAGCTTTTTCACCAGTGCCTGAAGTAAGCCATCTTCAAACTGCGCATGCGCGGAAATTGTTTCGCGCACAGTCTGCTCAAATAAGGTCCTTTAGGCACCATTTACAAGCACGAAAAAGTCAACTTTTGAGGTGGGTGTTGCAAAAACTATTTTCTACACCCCCTACATTCGGCACCCCTCACTTCCCACCCTTGGAAAAACGTCCAAGGATGGGATTTGAAAAAAAAATCCAAGGCTACGAAACCCTAATCATTCAATAATATATACTATTAATATTGTTTTCTATATGATGCCTTCAGACTAGACGTGCGTTGTATTTTGCACGCATTTCGTGAAGGCATATATGATAGCGAAATACGTGTCATAACGCTCGCAGCTACGTGATCATCATCCGGTGATGGCAAAATGAATCCTCTCACGTATGCACAGCATGATAATCAAACAGTGTGGGCGATGTGAGACTCACGATTGTTATCTGGGCATAGAGACGTCGATCGGAAACCTAGCCCTAAAGACCAACTAAAAACGCGTGCAGATGAAAATATAATTTGGTGTTTTTTGAAGTTGGATTCAGTGATCTTTTGAATTTTTTGAGTCTTTTATGTGGAGGGTCTTCGGATTTGTTCAGGTAAAAGTGGTGGTGGTGGTCTTAGGGGGCTGTTAAATATTATTATGGGGTTGGAAATATAATTTTTTGTTTTCTGAAGGTGACTTGGATGATTATTTCGATTTTTTAAATATTTTTTTAGTGCTTTACGTGGAGACATTTAGGATTTATCGAATTAAAAGTGGAAGGGGTGGTCTTAGGGGGTTATTGAATATTATAACGGGGTTGGAAATATAGTTCGAAGTTTTCTGAAGGTAACTTCTGTGATTATTTAAAATTT
>CAKNXH010058595.1:0-25000 GCA_932178445.1 Andricus quercusramuli | reverse complement strand
CCCATGTTCTTCATGCTTGTATTAAGTTTATTCAACATTCTTTGCAAGTCCTCGACTGATTCTGCCATAAAAATCTTGTCATCTGCGAAAGCTAACCCACGTACCTTGACTGTTTCGAGATCTGCACCTTCTTCGTCAAAGAGGGCAGTTCGTAGACACTTATCCATGAATATGATAAATAGACACGAAGACATAACGCATCCTTGTTTCACGCCTTGTATAATATCGAACCAGTCACTCAACTTCCCATTTACCCTTACACTTGCTTTACTAGCTGTATATATTTTTATTATTGCTTGTAGGAACCCATTATTTACTCCGTTCTCTTTAAGGACTTCCCAAAGTTTACTTCTATTTACCTTATCAAATGCTTTTTCTGGGTCAATAAAAGCACAGAAAACTTTATTTCCTACACGGAAAAAAAAAGTTCATTAAACTTTCTTGAAGTATTACAAGAGTCGGGGATGAGAGCGAACCTTGAACAAATTTTCTATATTCTGTATAACTTTCAGGATTTAATATAGAACTAACCTAGAATAACTCTACAAGAATTCTGTAAACTTTATATTGAACTCCGATTTGAAAAAGTTTAATAAAATATATAGAGAAATTCATGAAAGAATGCTGAAAACTTTCGTAGAAATCACAATTGAGGTATTGAAAGTTTGTAATCACATAATTATAAGGATTAAATACCTCAATTCAGTCAAATGTATAGAAAAATTCTTCAAAAAATGTTGAAAAATCTCATAGAAATTCGATTCGAAGTATTGAGTGTTTGTGAACTACTTCAATCTAAGATCTATAGACTTCAGTTCTTTAAAATGTAGCTGCGCAGTCGCTACTGTGCGCAGGCAGCGACTTTTTCGTATCGCTCCCGCGTGAAAAAAAAGAATTCAAGTCTTAGAGAACATTAGCACGCGTTGAAAATTAAAATATTAAGTTTGCCAATAACCGACACATCTCTAAATGGTAAATACACTACCCGGGTGCACCGGAACGTGCACCAGATCGTTCAAGACGTCATCTACGAGAACTTTTTTCGAATCTAAATTGTATCAATAGCCAAAATAACTACCAATGGTGAGTCGACGATCCAGGTGCACCGAGTATGCACCAGGTAGTTCAGCACGTATTCTACGAGAACTTTTTAGAAATTTGAATTGTTTCAACCACCAAATGAACTACCGTCGACTCACCATTGGTAGTTATTTTGGTAGATAAACCTCAAGATTTCTAAAGAAATCATCAAGTCAAGCTCCCTTCGATCGTTTTTTTATATTAAGAAAATATGAGAGAAAACAAAGTTTTCATATTTTTGTTTCGGTCTTACGATCCATTTAGAAAAAATTGAAAAACTAA
This sequence comes from Andricus quercusramuli, assembly GCA_932178445.1. Taxonomy (NCBI): domain Eukaryota; kingdom Metazoa; phylum Arthropoda; class Insecta; order Hymenoptera; family Cynipidae; genus Andricus; species Andricus quercusramuli. Next base: position 23,638 of record CAKNXH010058595.1, on the reverse strand, counting down.
ATCGAGTCAAAATTCCTTTTTATTGACGTTTTGGCCCCATCTGTGGGCCTTCATCGATACAAACATCTTAAAGAATAATCAGAGTCAATCATAAATATACGTCGAAGCGAATGACAACATTTTAAAATTTTGTGAAGTCAGATATCATTCTGAAGTTTTAAAAATCATTATGAAGTTTGTAAAAAAAGTATTGGGAAACTATAAAGTCCAAGGAACTTTCACAATATGTTAAAAAAGGTTCATATTTTGTAATTCAAATGCTGTGAAACAGCTAACAAACTGATGTTTTTTCACAAACTTGATAGTGATTTTTAAAACTTCAGAATGATCTGACTTTACAAAATTTTAAAATGTTGTCATTCGCTTCGACGTATTTTTATGATTGAGTTCGATTATTCTTTAAGATGTTTCTTTCTGATGAAGGCCCACAGATGAGGCCAAAACGTCAATAAAAAGGAATTTTGACTCGATTTCTTTTTTAAATTTTTTCTAAATGTATCGTAAGACCGAAATAAAAATATGAAAACTTTGTTTTCTCTCATATTTTCTTAATGGTAGTTAGTTTGGCTATTGACACAATTTAGATTCTAAAAAAGTTCTCGTAGATGACGTCTCGAACGACCTGGTGCACGTTCCGGTGCACCCGGGTAGTGGACTTGCCATTTAGAGATGTGTCCGTTATTGGAAAACTTAAGATTTTAATTTTCAACGTTAAAAATTGAAATAGATTCAACTTTTCCCATGTCATATCTTATTTAATCGATTCAAAAAATATAGAATTGGGAATTCAACTTTTAAAATTATTTGCAATGCAAGCCTTTAATTTTATATAACTTATATAAACTTATTCTATATAGCTATATAACATCTTATTAATCTTGAGCCTACTAGAATTTATAACCAAAAAAGAATTTGCGATTAAAAATTTGTTCGAAATTTAAAGTTTCCAAAATTTAAAAAATGTTAAAGATCCCGAAATTTGTAATTACCTAAATTTTAAACTAAATTTTCGAAATATGATATTCTTGAAATTACTGCCATTATAAATATAAAACTCCAGAAATTTCAAATTTCCGAAATCATTAACCTAGAATTTTCTAATCACAAAAATTTGTCAAACAGCCCTTCACAGCTGTAGCTTATATTTTAGATTTTTTTTTATACTACAAGTTATGTTAGCTGCGAGGTTTTCTCAGGAGCTCCGAATGCGTAGGTAGGGGGTTCGAACCCACAGCGAATAATAATTTTAATAGCGTGCGATTATTTGTGTAGTGATTGTTTGTGTAATAGTAAATAATTATGTACTTAAATATGTGAACAAATATTGAAGCATAATGATAATAATAATGATAATAAAACAGATTTTTTTTAGGCTAAAAATCGGCCATGATTTTATAGAACTGTTCTCTATAGGTTCGAGACTTCTCCGATGTAGACTGTATATTAGCTGGACTTTTAGATTTTCTAGAACTATTCTACGTTTTCCGCATTTTAGAGAACTCTGTATTAAATTTTGTAGAATAGTTCGATGCAATGTAAAACCAAGAAGATTTTAACTTTTAATAAACTACCCGTCGTATCCTCTACTATAGGACTAGTTCTATAAAATTTAATGAAATTTTTTTTCCGTGTACTCTCAAACTACTTAACGATAACAATTCGTTTGTCGGCAAATATCAGAGGGTGAACCCCTTAGGAATTTGTTATTGAAAAATTAAACTCGCTTCTTAGTAAAAATGATTCTTAAATTTGAAAAATAATATTCCATTGCAATTATCACATCCTCTGAAATGTACACTGATATAAATGGTGGCGCTTATTTAACCATACGATCATGGGTTAAAAAATTATGAGTATATTTATAATATAAAGCGTATAAATCACTTACGAAGAGTATAAAATACACTTACTGAAATATGATAAATACAGCTTATTTATATTTGTGGTATAAAGCCGTAATATATGTGTTGCTAGTATATGAAATGTGTAATTATATAAACATTTACCTGAGTGAACTATCTCAAAAATGTTGTCACTTAGCAATACCTTCTGAATGACTGATTTACCCGACTCAGTTTGTTTTGTTTACAACAGGCGTATCTCGCTTGCACCTGCGCGTCTACCTTCATAAGCAACAAGAATCGGTTGGCCAAAACACACATCCTGTATAGCTGTATCTATACCAGCAATAAAATAGGTTCAATCTAAACATAAATATTGTTGTACCATATATTTATTTCTATCGGTGTTAAAGCTGATACTACTCACAACCGAGATTGGAACGCAAGGTTCAAATGATTTTCAAACCAAATATCGAGCGCGAAACACAAGTGTCTGCATGAGAATGTGTTCCTTAAGGTCGATAGAACCTTAAGTAAATAAACCCAAGTGCAAAGGTAGATACGGCCCAGCACTGTCCCAGTATCGGCAAAACCTATTGCAATTCCTAAAAACAAAATAAAAAAATTTGTTTCTTTGGACAAAAATAAAAAAGAGGAAACAAAAATGAGAAGGCAACCAACCAAATCCCCTTCATTCTCTTTTTTTTTATTTTTGTAATCTTTTTTATTTTTATTATTATCAAATGACAATAAAAAAGCATGCAAAGTATTTGCCAACGTTTCGGTGCTCACACAGCACCCTTATGAAGGCAAGAAAAATTAAAACAGGTGAGAACAGCGACCAAGCCACGACGCTATCTCCTCGATACCTGAGATCTGAACGTAGGTCAATAGGCTAATCCGTCACAGCAAACAAGAAATAAGAGAAATTCAAGACTGGGATTGGGATAATGTTGAAATTTTACTTAGTGAAAGTAATGAGAGAAAGAGAGAATTCATGGAAATGCTTTATATTAAAAAAACAAAATAAGTGCTCTATTAATTTAAAACTGATTTAGATAGATTCAACAAAAGTTATTCAAATATGATTAATTACATTTAGTTTTCATGAGTCTTGACTTCCTCTTATTTCTTGTTTGTTGTGACGGATTAGTCTATTGAGCCACATTCAGATCTCAGGTATCGTGGAGATAGCGTCGTTGCTTGGTCACTGTTCCCACCTGTCTTAATTTTTCTTGCCTTGATAAGGGTGCTGTGTGAGCACCGAAACGTTGGTAAATACTTTGCATGCTTTTTTATTGTGATTTGATAATAATTAAAATAAAAAAGACGAAAGAAATAAGAAAAAAGAAAAGGAAGGGGATTCGGTTGGTTGCCTTCTCATTTTTCTTTCCTCGTTCTTATTTTTCTCCAAAGAAAAAAATTTTTTTATTTTGTTTTTTAGGAATTGCAATAGGAGAATTTCGTGGTGGTTGTCCAAATTTTATCGTTGAATTCTTGTTTTATTTCCAGGAATTCTAAATATTGCAGAATTCGAAAAGTGAACACATTTTGAACTTTTTAAAGAACCCTTTTTCTGGATATTTAAAAATTCTATGGACGGATATTAATAGTACTAAAAAATTTGTTCAAATGTTTTTATAACTTTTTTGATAAACAAAAAAATTACTGGAATTATAACACTTACAAAATTCCAAAAAACAAACAAAAATTAACATTTTAAGCCAAACAACGCACGATTTGGAAAAAAAGCCAGGAGAAGAAAAATGTTCCTTTTTGAACACGCTACAATATCGTTATGAGGCTTTCTTTTAATTTTCTTGAAAAGTCGAAAATTCAAATTTTTATCGCACAAGAAAATAATCAAAAATTCCATTTTGCGGTGAAACTATACAAGAGACGAAAAAAAGATAGAGACAAAAATGGTGCACTCAAAAAAGATCTACAAATTTGTTATTAATCACTTTCTGATGGGACGCGTAGTTTTTGTTTTATTTGTAAGAAACAGATTTAATAACAAAAAATTATTACATTCTCATCCTATAATGAAAAGGTATTAGATTTGTGTATAATTAACCCCTTCCCCGGTTTTTGTCGAATGTCCACGTTTTGAGACCCCCTGAACCCAAAAACAGGTTTTTACAAAATGTCTGTCTGTTAGTCTGTAGATTTTTAGTTTGTTAGCACGATAACTTTAAAAAGAATTAACTTATTTGATTGGGCTTTGGTATACTCTTTACGTGTCTTAAAATGAAGGTCAAGTTCGTTAGCCAGCCATTTTGGAAAAAAATTCAAAAAGTAAGCACATTTTGAAATTTGTTGAGAACCTTTTTTCTTGATATTTAAAAATTCTATGGAAATATATGAATAGTACTCGAAAGGCAAACGAAATATTTCTATTATTTTGTTTATAGAAGAAAAATCACCGAAATTATAACATTTGAAAAATTCCAAAAAACAAACGAAAATGAACATTTCAAGTCAGTATATAGAATTCCTGAAAATAAAACAAGAATTTAACGCTAAACGTTGGACAACCACCACAAAATGCTCCCATTGCAATTCCTGAGAAACAAAATAAAAAAATGTTGTTTCTTTGGGAAAAAATAAAAAAGAGGAAAGAAAAATGAGAAGGCAACCATCCAAATCCCCTTCCTTCTCTTTTTTATTTCTTTCGCATTTTTTATTTTTATTATTATCAAATCACAACAAAAAAGCATGCAAAGTATTTACCAACGTTTCGGTGCTCACACAGCACCCTTATCAAGGCAAGAAAAATTAAAACAGGTGGTAACAGCGACAAAGCAACGACGCTATCTCCTCGATACCTGAGATCTGAATGTGGGCCAATAGGCTCATCCGTCACAACAAACAAGAAATAAGAGAAAGTCAAGACTCATGAAAAGTACTTAAATGTAATTAATCATACTTGAATAACTTTTGTTTAATCTATCCAAATCAGTTCTTAAATTAATTAAGGACTTATTTTTTTTTTTAATATAAAGAATTTCCATGAATGTTCTCTTTCTCTCGTTACATTCATTATGTAAAATTTGAACATTATCCCAGTCAAATTCATGGTCAACATCAACAAACTCTCTCGTATGTCTAGCAAGAACACTCTTATAACAACGTCCTAAACGGACATCACTTTTGTGTTTCTCTACCCAAGTATTAAGAAGTCTGCCAGTCTGTCCCACGTAAGTCATCTTACAGATCTTGCAAGTGATCTTGTATACCACACCAACCTTTTCAACTTTATCTAAAGGATCTTTATTAAAAGTTATTATTGAATCAATTTTAAATGGTATACGGAAAATAGTATGAATATTGAATTTGTTTAACATGAATTGAATAGTTTTAGAAATTTGACCAAAAAAAGGAAGAACAAAAGTATTAAAAGAACTATATTCTCTCAATTCCTTCTGATTATCTGTAGCTAAAATGTTACTTTGTTTGTTTTTGATTTGTTGATTTCTAATTGTGATAGGTTGCTTAACCAACTTTTTTGGGTAATGATTAAGAAAAAGGATATTCCTAACAATATTCAAATTCTTTTTGTGAAATGAAACGTGGGACAAACCTGGAGCTCTGTCGACTAAGTTTTTGATTACTGCAATTTTGTTTTGGAAACGATCAGCCGAAATGAAGTGTAAAATTCTACCTGAATATGTATTTTTCTTGTAACAATTGGTAATAATATTACCATCCTAACCTTTAATTACTTCTACGTCCAAAAAACTGATTTTACTATTTTTCTCTATTTCGTGGGTAAATTGAAGTTTTGGATGAAAACTGTTAAATGCATCAAAAACCGCCTGTAACTTTGCTAGAGGAACACACAGCAAGGTGTCATCAACATACCGAAAGTAAAAGGGCAAAACAAAATCCAGCTTCTTGAAAGCTCAAATTTTCCATAACCATTTCGGCCAAAATCGGAAAAAATGACTGAACCTATGGGAGTACCAAACTTTTTCCTATAAAAAGATCTATTGAATTTAAAATAAGTTGAATTCATAATGAAAACTATCCCTTCAATAAAATCTTTTTGACTTAATCGAGTTCGTGTCCTTATATTTTCCCATCTATTTAAAATTGCCTGTTAAACTAATTCAAGTGGTATATTTGGAAACATTGCTGTGACGGATTAGCCTATTGGCCCACATTCAGATCTCAAGTATCGAGGAGATAGCGTCGTTGCTTGGTCGCTGTTCCCACCTGTTTTAATTTTTCTTGTCTTGATAAGGGTGCTGTGCAAGCACCGAAACGTTGGTAAATACTTTGCATTATTTTTTATTGTGATTTGATAATAATAAAAATAAAAAAGATGAAAGAAATAAAAGAGAGACGGAAGGGGATTTGGTTGGTTGCCTTCTCATTTTTCTTTCCTCTTTTTTATTTTTGTCTAAAGAAACAACAATTTTTATTTTGTTTTTTAGGAATTGCAATAGCAGCATTTTGTCGTGTTTGTCCAAATTTTATCGTTGAATTCTTGTTTTATTTTCAGTCATTCTATATATTGACTTGATTATTGGACGTTACATGGGATTTTGAATTTGATTTTAGTCTGATTTAAAATTCTTGAATTTCATTTCAAGCCAAACAACGCACGATATGAAAAAAAGCCAGGAGAAGAAAACTGTTTCTTTTTTACCACCTTACAATATTGTTATGTTACTTTTCAAAATTTTATTAAAAAATTGAAAATTCAAAAATTCTATTTTGCGATCAAACTATACATGATACGAAAAATAGATGAAGATGCAAAAATTGTGCACTCAAAAAATGTCGAAAAATTTGTTATTAATCACTTTTTGATGGGACGCGTAGTTTTTATTTGATATGTGAAAAACTGATTTAATAAAAAAAGAATTATTACATTCTTATCCTATAATGAGAAGGTATTAGATCGCATTCAGAAGAGGGCTTCAAAATTGTTTGAAATCATTTTTTGATAGGATGCGTATTTTTTATTTCAATCGTGAAAAATAAGATTAACAATAAAGAAAAAATGTTGAAGAACGACGCAAGGTACGAAAAAAGATGAATAGACAAAAGTTGTTCAACCAAAAAAGATTTACAAATTTTTTATACACAATGATGAGAATATATTCGTTAAAGCCGGAGGAGCTTCAACAAAAGAGAATTCACAATCACCAAATTACAGTTGTCGATAATTTGACCTTTAAATTTAAAATTTCTGTGCACAAATTTGGGGGTAATACAAAGTCCGATCGCGTAGCGCGAGATAAATATATTATAGAGAGCGAAGTGCGAGAACCAACAGTCGCTTAAATTAGCGAGCAAAGTGGACAACAAGGGCAGATTTTTTTAAATTTATAAGCATGTATAGTGTCTTAACTATTAATTGAATTAAATTAATTATTTTGCATATATTAGTATGTTTAATTAATGATGATCCACTGTAGGATGCATGATCCACTGTAGGGAGATTTCCACTATTTAATCTCAATCAATTTTTTTTTAAACCGTATAAGAGAAAACTATTTTTGCACAATGTTTTGAAAATAATTTTGCTCAAAACATAATTACTTTGGATTGATCTTATCTATACAAATAATGAAAGAAAACAATTTATGAATCATTGAGGTTTCGTGTTTTGAAAATTGGGTCTTGTTTCTTATCCTGATTAAGAACTAAATCTCATGTTCTCCGAAAGATGCAATAGAGCAGATAGGACTCTCTACCCTAATTGACAAATAATGATTTTAGGTGCTGTTTTTTTATTGCAATATAAAATTAAATTAGAGCCACGACTTGAAGGCATTAGCGTGGAGAAAGTCGAATAATGCACGAGAATCGCGTGGTTATCGACATTTAGAAAATTAGTCTTACCCCCTTTGCTTTTCCAGCCTCAACAGCTGATCTCGCCTTTTCCTGAATCACTCTCGCTAGGCGACACACCACAGACCCATTGTCTAAGGATTCGAAGAAATTTTCTCCTGTTACGTGATCCACATCTGAAACAAAAAATACGAAGAAAAAATATTGTATTATATATATATAAAAAATAAAGTTAAACAACCACCGCAGGGTACCACTAAGAGCAACTGCCATCTAAAAAAAAAAAAGATGTCAATAGCCCCCAGTGGAACCGCGGTAAAATACACCTATGGCCACGTCTCACATCCGTGAGATGGGTGGTCACAGGGCACGACGAAATCACAACGACAGGCCGGCGAAACCCTCGTGTGTCTTGAGGACACGAAGCGACCCAAGGATGACAGCTTTCTGCATCCATCTCGCAAGTGCCTTGGCATATTTTTGGCACGCGGGTATGGCTTTGAGGTTACGAACCAGTGATAGTTTAGCACCTCCGAGAGCACCTATCACAAGGACAATTACTCGTACCGAATATTTTGGGTACAGTCGTTGCAGCTCTCTTTTAAGGTCTTGATACCTCTCCTCTTTTTCTTTCTCCTTTGCAGTGATATTGTATTCGGACGGAGCCGAGAATTCGATCACGAATATAGTTCGTTTCTCGAAGTCTTGGAGAACAATGTCAGGCCTCGAGTGCGCAACGGAGACTACTGCCCGAAAATCATAGTTCCAGAAAATCTGGCACTTCTCGTTTCGGACAATTGACTCTATATCCCTTGGAGCGTTCGGCAGGGCAGGGTCGCGACCAACACCATAAGAGCGACAAAGGTGGTAATAAAGTACTCTTAGGGCCGCGTTATGTCTATAGATATACGTTGTTCCTGCGTGGGTTGGACACCCCGATAGTATGTGTTCTAGGTACTCAGCGTGTGCATGACACGCTCTGCACCTATCACTGGGAACTTCTTGACATAAAATGCGGTGACGGTATGCTAAGGTGGAGATGACACCGTCCTGGCATGCGAAAATAAAGCCCTCTGTACCTGAATTGAGCCCTGATGACTTGAGGAAAGCAAAAGTTTGCTCCTTCGACAAGGACTGTTTTTCTACATTTCTGTAAAAGTTTCCGTGCATATGCTTGTCGAGTAGCTCTTGGTGAAATTTTCCAACCTCTGCTTTCTTCACTTCGGCTTTTAGACGTGAAGCATCTAGATGGAGTAATGCACTTTCCTCACTTCTGATATTAAAATTCAGGCCAAGGGTCTCGGCAGCTTGCTCCGCGGCTTTGTAAAGGAACGCTCCTTCGCCAATCATCTCGTGGTTTCTGACCATCTTTAGGAGAGGATCTCTGCCATTTGCAACGATGTAAGCTGTACTCAAAATAATTCGGTTATGAAGACACTGGAGATTCAGAAGTCCGCGTCCGCCTTGACGGCGTGAAATGTATAATCGCGGAACTGACGAATTGATATGCAAGCTTTTACGCATATGCATGATCTTACGCGTGGTGACATCAAGGGCCTTAAGCTCGTTCTTCGTCCATTGAACCACCCCAAACGAGTAGAGTAGGACCGGGACGGCAAGCATGTTAGTCGCAGATACCTTGTTCAACGCCGACAGATTGGAAGACCAAATCTGTCGAAGAAGATGCTTGTATCTGCTTCGGAGAGACTCCTTCACTGATGTTACGTCCTGAATGCGGCTTTGAGGCACGCCCAGGTATGTATAGGTCTCTCCAGTGTTAAGATGTCTAATAACACTTATATCGACAAGCTCAGGGTCCTTGGGAACGCCAGTAATCTTTCCTTTCTTCAAATGAATTTTGGCACACTTTTCCAAACCAAAGTCCATCCCAATCTCTCCTGTGTAGTTCTTGACGATATTTATAGCAGTTTGAAGTTTGCTTTTACCAGCGGCATAGATCTTCAGGTCATCCATATAAAATACATGAGTGACCTTATGCTCACGCTGATTAGTGTCGCCACAGAGGTATCCAGGAGAATTTCGTAGTGCGAGAGATAGAGGCAGAAGTGTGATGCAAAAAAGTAAAGGGCTCATACTATCCCCTTGAAAGACGCCCCTCTGGAAGGTGACCTTGTTCGTCGTCACTCGATGATTCCTAGATGAGATTGTAAATCTAGTTTTCCAAAGAGGCATCAATCTCTCTATGCATCTCACTATGTGTGGATGTACCTTCAAGCTTTCCAACAGAGAGATGATAAGTCTATGAGAGGTTGAATCGAAAGCTTTCCGGTAGTCAATCCAGGCCATTGAAAGGACGCGCTGATGGACTGTAGCGTCTTTACAAACACACCTGTCAATCAGCAGGTTCTCTCGACAGCCTGCTACACCTTTTTTCGAGCCTCGTTGTTCGTACATCTCTCGCCATACAGGCTCAATTCGTCGAACAATCCTGTTGTTTAGGACAGCTGTAAAGATCTTATACAGTGTGTTCAAACAAGTTATTGGCCTGTAATTCTCCGGTTTGGACAAGTTGCCTTTTTTCGGTAGGAGTATAGTACGTCCTAACACCAGCCACTGCGGAATGGGCGTCTCCGACTTTAAATATGAGGTGAATATGCGGGCCAAATGTTGGTGGATAGAAGTAAACTTCTTCCACCAAAAGTTCTTGATACAATCTGGTCCAGCACCGGAAAAGTTCTTCGTGCCTCTAAGTGCTTTTTTCACCTCTTCGGCAGTGACTGATGGGCACTTCTCATCAGATTTTATGAGGTTGTCGCAAAACTCCTTGAAGCGGATGATATTGTCAGTATCTTCTTTCAACTCTAGTGTTTTCGGGATCTTGTACACCTCTCTCCAAAAAGTCTCTACCTCCTTGGGCTTGGGTGGATTTTTTACAAAAACAGGGGGATCACTGAAGAGGCGTGATGGGTCAGCAAGAAACTGTTGATTCTCCCTGATCCATCTCTCCCTCTTCTGTATCCTCTGTATATATATATATATATATAATACTTTTAATTAATAAATGCTGGATTACATTCCAGGGGAATGCAGAATACTCTTTGAGGAAATCGCCTTCCGATGGCTCACTCGGGAAGGCCAACAAGGTATAGACAGTGATTAAAGGCTGTATTAATTCAGTTTCACTTGAAAAATGATTGTTTGTCATGACAACCTTACCCTTTCAACAATTTATCGAAAAACCCAACGAAAGAAGACTTCATTTCGTCGTAACATGTTAAAAGGGCAGTAGTCCACCACCTTAAAAAAATTCTGTAAAATAGGGAAATTGTATCAAAATTCTTTTTCCTCTTCAAATATCTCTCTGACCACTGATTCCCCAAATGCATAAGGCCTAATTAGGCAATTTTCCAATATTTCCGGAACGGGACAGTTTTTTTCGTTTTTCCAAAAGTCAGCTTTCTTGGACTACTGCCCTTTAACATTCACCGATTCATGTATGTATGTGTTACAGGCAAACTCCGAAGTGCCGGCACACCGCAGTCTGCCTAGACCCTCCGCGAATTGCCTGAGCGGTGTCAGGCAGAGTCCGAAGTAGCACTTTCACTTCGGACTCTGCCTAGGCAAATCGCGAAGTGCCCGACAGGCGCAGGCAAAGTCCGGAGTAAGAATAAAACCTTTGGGCTTTACTTTTTCCGCTGCAAAGTGCGCTGGCTTGGGAATTTACAATTCAAAATAGTCTACAGGTCGCGATTCTGAATGGATTTAAATGTTTTTTTTTTTAGAAATGATCAGCAGTAAATTTGTGAGAAAGCTTATGGAGTATATTAATTAATTTTTGTCTCAGTATAATTATTTATCCAACGCAAGTTTTTTTCTCTAAAGAAAATAAAAAATAATCTCAATATGTATCATATTTAATTTAGATGTACTTAGAAAACACAAATAATTAATTTTTTATATTTTTATTGTTCTTTAGTATAAATAATTTCCGAAATCAAGCCTTTTTAGGAAAAACCGATTATTTAAAGCGAATTTACGGACTATAGATTCCATACAAGTCACCAGTCTATTATTATTATTATTATTATTATTATTATACCATTAAGCCATTTCCCTTTCGGGGTAGGCGTGACTTGCTCGGTTGGGGAATAGTAAACAGGTGAATAGGTATAGAGTAGGTTGGTATATGGGCATAAGGTATATAGGAGTTTTATAGGTGTTAGGGATAGGTTTTTTAGATCGATCTGGAATTCTCGTGTCATTTATTTAGATGACACGTTCATTCCGCAACACTGCTCCGACCCAGGTTGCTGATCAATCTCTCTAGCGATCACCCCAAGTGAGGAACCTCACAAAATTGTTATGTATGGTTCCCCACTTGGGCCCATTAGTATCCAAAGTCTCTGTTTCAGGCGCCATTCACACTATTGTCACTCTGTTTACAAACTATTTGTCGCCACACATTTCTGTCCTGGCATACTACTCTAGCTTCCTTCACGTCCATGCATTTCTTCACGCAAGCTCTTCTGTTCCTATGGCTTCTTACGTCTCTTCGGATTAATGTCTCATTCACAGATTCTGACCATTCTTTCGGCGGTCTACCTCTGGGCATTCTACCATTTACTTTACCTTTATACACTTGCTTCGTCAGTCGTTCATCTTTCATTCTTTCAAGATGTCCGAACCACCTTAGCTGATTTCTTTCCCATATGTCAACTAGTGTCTCTTGTGTACCACATTCTTTGAGGATTGTCTCATTTCTGACTTTGTCCATCAGTGTTTTCCCGCATATTATGCGGAGAGGTTTCATGCCGATCGCGTTGATTTTGCTCCTGTCCTTTTCTTGACAGGTCCATGTCTCGCTACCGTATAGTACAGTTGGTACGAAGATAGAGTTATGTATGGCCATTTTAGCTTTTTTTGATATGTTTTTATTTCTGAGGATGGATCCTGCTCTACCGATAACCTGCTTACCCTTATTTATGCGCCTATCTAACTCCCCATCTATTTTTCCGTCGCTAGTGAATAGGCTACCCAGATATACGTACTTGTCAACTTGTTCTAATCCCTCACCATTTAGGACAATGTTGCACATTGTTTTCTCGCTTTTTCCCTCAAACACCATGATTTTCGTTTTATTCACGTTAATTTTGCGGCCCATGTTCTCCATGCTTGTATTTAGTTTATTCAACATTCTTTGCAAGTCCTCGATTGATTCTGCCATAAGAATCTTGTCATCTGCGAAAGCTAACCCACGTACCTTGACGGTTTCGAGATTTACACCTTCTTCGTCGAAGAGGGCAGTTCTTAGACATTTATCCATGAATATGATAAATAGCCACGAGGACATAACGCATCCTTGCTTCACCCCTTGCATAATATCGAATCAGTCGCTCAGTTTCCCATTTACCCTTACACTCGCTTTACTGCCTGTTATTATTTGTGATAATTAGATTATTAATAACAATAATAACAACAATAATATAATAATACAGTAATAATACAACATTATACAATAATTATTAATATAATTAAATTAATAATGAATTATTATAAATTAATTATTTTATTATTTAGTTTAATATTATTAATATTATTATTAATGAATTAAAATAATAATTATTCAACAAATAAAAAAACCAAAACTAACCAAAAATGCCTTCGACATTAATTCTCAACAATAATAATAACAAAAATAATATGATACAGTAATATAATAACAATAATTGGCAAATAAAAAATCTGTCTTTGATTGAATATCTGGTTTTTAAATGGTTTATAACAACAATGATTTTAATTATTGAGAGCTTTTAGACCCCGAGTATAATTTTTAAAATCTAATTCTTAGCAATTACACTTCAAAACAAAATTTCCTTCCAATGTCGTATTAGTTTCGTACCTAATGGAAAAATTTTCTCTCCACTCTCTCCCACTGCCCTTTCATTTAGGTACTTTATTTAAAACTAATTTGCAGACTATAAATTCCATACAAGTCACGAGTCTATTATTTGTAATAATTAGGTTATCAATAACAATAATTGTTTATTGTTGATTTATTTGATGGAAAATGATTCAGTAAACGTGTGCAATGCTTTCTATCATAAAATATATACTATAATTTTTTCTTAACTTTTCAGTAAATAGAACCAGTAATAGGTTTTTCGTTTAAAAAATTTGTTATTAACATTCAAAATTTTCTATTTGGCTATTTGACTCAAAGACAGATTTTTTATTTTGCACTAAACCTTAGTATCATTGTTTAAAAAGTATTTCAAGATTTATCTCAAAAATTAAAATCATTATTGTTATAAACCATTTAAAAACCAGATATGCAATCGAAGACAGATTTTTTATTTGCCAATTATTGTTATTATATTACTATATCATATTATTGTTATTGTTATTGTTGACAATTAATGTCTCAGGCTTGAGATGGTTACAGCCCAATATGTCGAAGGCATTTTTGGTTAGTTTTGGATTTTTTTGAATAATCATTATATTAATTCATTGGTAATAATAAAATAATTAATTTATAATAATTCATTATTAATTTAATTATATTAATAATTATTGCATAATGTTGTATTATATTGTTGTTATTATTATTGTTATTAATAATCTAATTATTACAAATAATAGAACAATAAAAATATCATAAATTAATTATTTATGTTTTCTAAGTACATCTAAGTTAAATATGATGGATATCGAGATTATTTTTTATTTTCTTTAGAGTAAAAAACTTGCGTTGAATAAATAATTCTACTGAAACAAAAATGAATAAATATACTGCATAAGCTTTCTAGCAAATTTACTGCTGATCATTTCTATAAAACAAAACGTTTAAATCCATTCACAATTGCGACCTGTAGACTATTATGAATTGTAAATTCCCGAGCCAGCGCACTGTGCAGCGGAAAAAGTAAACCTAAAAAGTTTTATTCTTACTCCGGACTTTGCCTGCGCCTATCGGGCACTTCGCGATTTGCCTAGGCAGAGTCAGAAGTGAAAGTGCTACTTCGGACTTTGCCTGACACCGCTCAGGCAATTCGCGGAGGGCCTAGGCAGACTGCGGTGTGCCGACACTTCGAACTTTGCCTACAACATATATGCATTTATTTATGTATGTATGTATGTATGTATGTATGTATTTATGCATGTATGTATGCATTTGTGCATGTATGTATGCATGTATGTATGCGTATGTAGGTAGATTTTTAGTCTGTTAGCACGATAACCTTCGAAAGAATTGACAGTTTGGATTGGAATTTGGTATACTTCTCAAGTACCCTAAAATGAAGGTCAAGTTCGTAGCTCAGCCATTTTGGGTTAAACAGCAAAAAGTGAGTGCAGTATTACAATTTTTGAGACCACTTTTTTCCGATTTAAACATTCTATGCTCAGATGTTCACAGAACTCAAAAATACGAACAATTTATACAATATTGTCATAACAAATTTTTGAATTTTTTGAACAACCAAAAGTTCAAATTTTGATCGCGCAAAAAAATAATGAAATGTCAAAAATTCCTTTTTGCGGTCAAACTATTAAAGATATGAAAAAAGATGGAGAAACAAAAATTGTGCATATAAAAAAGATCTACAAATTTGTTATGGCTTAGTTTTTGTTTTATTCGTAAAAAATAGCATTAAAATAGAAAAATTAAATCTTTGGAAAAACGACGCAAGGTACGTAAAAAGATGAATAGATAACAAATGTACATTCAAAAAAGATCAAAAAATTTGTGAGCAATCACTTTGATAAAATGCGTGGTTCTTGTTTTAATCTTGGAAAATAAAAGAATTGAATTTTTGGACAAACGACACAAGCTATGAAAACTAATAGACAAAAGTTGCTCACACAAAAAAGGGCTATACAAATTTGTCATGAATAATTTTTTTAAGAAGCGTGGTTTTTGTTTTAATCATAAAAAATAGCATTATAAATAAAAAGAATAAAATTTCTGGAAAAACTACACAAATTTTTCGAAAACTTTTGTTATTAAAATTTTCTCAGGACCACTTTACGCTAGGATGCATATTTTTCGTTCAAATCGTAAAAAATAACATTAAAAATAAAAAAATTAAATACATGGAAAAGCGAAACAAGTTGCAATAAAATGTTTAATAACAAAATTGTTTTTTTTTCTATAGGATGCGCACCTTTTCAAATTATAAAAACAAGACTGTGCAAATACGTTTGTTTCAATATCAATGCATATTATGAATTTAATTAACATAAATTTATTGAAATGATACATTTCTCAGGGTAGTTGAGAATAAAATTAAATGCAAAATAAGAAACAAACATTAAAGTTATCATGATAAATAAAATTCTTACTTCATTTTGTAATATCTGAATTAGCAATTCGAGTCTGAGGTACAGAAATAAATATCATATGAAGCGCTGGGTGAAAAAACAACCTAACCCGGGTTAAGTTGTTTTTCCGTAAATCTCTTTTTCGGAATCAGTGAACACTAATTGGTTAGTACACAGCTTAAAACTGAAATAAAAATTATTATTGTTTACGTAAATCACGTTATACTAGAGTAGGACGCATCGAGAATCGTCGCGCGCGCGGCTCCCGTTCTTTGCTCTCGCACAGCTGTACATACTGCAGCAAGGCTATTATTTTTATTGTTACTGCTCAATAATTCATTGAAATCTACATTTGTTTAATGTATAACAATGCAGTGTCCAGTTAACAACAATTATATCAGTTGAAATCATTTAATAATGTTTAAAACGTGAAATCACTAACAAAAACAATACCTATAATACCCATTGGATGGAAAAACAACATAACTCGTTTCGTTTATTTTCAATTATTACAAATTTTTTTTCTCGACAGCATTTTACTTTTAGATTGTAATACTTTATGTGTATTAAAGGACTTATTTCTACATCAATATTTTCTTAGTTCAATAACAGCTTGAAATCTTTGAATCGATTTATTTCAAAATACGATTTTCAGAGTTAGGTTGTTTTTCACCCAACGTTTCATATACGTTTGATATAATAATGTTGAACCTAATGTAGAAAAGTTCGCATTTTTGACAAAATCGAGTGCGAAGCACGAGACACGTGATGAGGATGTGTTCGATAAAGCCGAAGGAACTTTAACAAAAGAGAATTCTCAATCACCAAATTACAGTTGTTGATGCTTTGACCTTTAACTTTGAAAGGTCTGTGCAAAAATATGGGAGAAGTGCAGAGAATGAGCGCGAAGCGCGATAACCAACAGTCGCGCGCTCTAGGTGCACTCAAACATGCGAGCCGCGCACGCAGCGCGCGATGAGAATGTGCCTGCGCGGCGGGCAGATTTTTTATGAACAAATCAGATTTCAACCATTTCCCATTTGACAAATTCCACTTGAAATCAGGCAAAATTTCAAGAAAAGTTTTGATCATGGCGTCAGAATGATTTCTTATTTGGATATAATCTTTCTATGAAAAAAAGGGACACGTATTTTACAGTTTGACTACAAATTTTGTTTTTTATTTTTTATAATCATGAGAAAATTACTTGCGTTTAATCCCCCAAAAAATTCTAAAAATTTCTTCGAAAATTCTTGAACGTGCATTTACTCAAACACCCTACATTAAAAATTTTGTTTTCTGAGTTTCGTTCATGATAAACCACTGCTGCAAATTGAAAAAAAATTATCGTTGAAAAATTGAATTTTTTCATTTTTCTCGGAAACAACGAAAGGTACAAATTTTCACATTAGATTTCATACGTTTAGAAAATTTCTCAAAAAAATACCTTCGGCTCGCTTGTGATATCTTTCATTGTTTACTAGGAGAACAAAAAAGAATATATATTAAAAAAATGATATCGACTTCAAAAGTGTTTCAGCGGCATAAAACTTATATGTCTTTTTTATATTAGCAGAAACTTTTTTAAATATTATAAAAAAGGTGGGGATTTCCTGAATATCTTCTTTTCATGTTTTCAAAATTCGATGAAAAAAAATATAAAAAAGATTTTCTGAAAAGCTTCACTTTCTAATTTTGTCCCTATATTTGTTTACAGTTTCTGTTTGCATCCTATTATTTTTATGGTTTGTTCTCGTAAGGGATGCAATATGTCAAAAAAGAGCAAGAGTTATTTTTTGTATAACTTTTCTGGACGTTTGAGATTTTATGTGAAGATTTTCTGGTTTCTTCCGTTGTTTGCGATGAAAATGTGAAAATTCGATTTTTCCAAAATAATGTCTTACAATTTGAAGCACCAAGAATGAAATTTAAGAGATATGCTGCACATGTTTCCATCTAATTTAAAAGAAAAAGAATTACAATTTTTTGTGAAGTTGGGCTCTTGAGAACATGTCCTTTTAAGATGAATGATTATAACAAATCAAAACAAAAATTGATCAAACTGTGAAGGACATGTTCTTTTATTTTTGCCATTGAATGATATATCCAAATTCTAAATCATTTTGTGACATAATAAGCTGGACCTCTTGCAGATTTGAAATGGAAATGGAATTAAGATTGTTATAATTTTTCAGGTTTTTAAATAAACGAAAGTAAATAGTGGGGTATTATTTGAAGACGTAATTCTAATAAAAATTTGGAAACAATGGACAACTTGCCTTTGTTCAAGCGATACACTCAAGATATTGAAAACTTTGCTCTAATTGTAACAAAAGCATAAAATTTGGCATGAAGATTCCTTTTGGCAATAGACAAATTTTAAGACCCTGTGCCAAATTTTTTTTTTAATTTTGGTTTGAAAAAATTGATGGGAATTTTTTGTCATTTTCTTCAAAAAATACGCGAGAGACGAAAAAAGTACACAAAGCAAAGAACCAGCGACATTTTGTTAATTTTGAACATTTTTTCAATTATCCTTCGGATTTTTAAATCTCTGTTCAGAATAAAAGAAAACGTTTAGAAAGCGAAGACATTCCTTTTTAAATGATCTACAAAAAGTTTCTTCACCACGTTTCTATATTTCGCAAAACATTTTTGTTCATTATTCAAAAATAAAATAATTTTTGAAAATTTTGCAAAAATAAAGTCGTGAAAGATTGCAGTGAAGGAAATATTGTAAAAATTGTTGACACTCGGCCTAAAAAGTATGCCAGGCCCGAGAGGACCCCACACACCAAATTTAATGATTTTAAAACAAAAAAAAACATTATTTTTCGTGAAAAAGCTTCAAAACTTAGAAAAAACATTTATTTTAACTTTTTTTAGCAGTACAATTTTTTCTTACTATAGCTTTTCAAAAAGTGTTGAAAAATGGCTGGATTTTAATAAATGTTGACTTACTTTATCGGGGAAACATTCTCTGCAACTCTACTGTTTTCAATTAACACTATTTTATTATGGCTGAAATCGTTGAAAATAATTTTTTAAAAGAAAACATTTTCTAAACAAATAACTATATTTGAAGATTATAACTGATTAAAACTCAAACAGTTTTAAAAAATTGGTATGAAGCAGCGGGAATGAAAAACTCAATCACACAAACATATGTTAAAATAATTATTTTTCATAAGTCTAAAACTTTTTTCAAAAAATAATGTTTTTTTTCTTCATAAGACATGACTGATTATATCATTTCAATTCTTCAAATCATAGAGATTTTTTTCTTCCCAAAGATCTGATTTTTGGCACGACTATATCTTAAAATAATCTCTTACGATTTTTTGTGACTACATCCAAGTTTTATCTCTTCAATTCGACTGCCCATGGGCATGCAATTTTGAAAGATTTTACTTTGGCCAAGTCAAAATTTCGATTTTTCAGAATACTATTTCTAATCAACATGACTTGGTGAAGAAAGTGCAATAATCATTTTTCTTCGTAATTTCATAAATTACGTTCCGTCTTTTCCTATGTACTTTCATAAATCTCTTAGGCCTCTTGGAAGTTTAGCAAAATATGTTGCACGCAACGTTCTTGCCGATCGACTGGTCGACGGAAAGTAGGTCATTATGTAAACCATTTGTCTTTACTCTTTGATTTATTATAAACAATGGCAAGCGCCACGTAATCCGGAAGAAACAATAAAAAACGTCATTTAGATCTGAACTACATGGACAAAAATTAGAAATGAATTTAGAAAATATCGGTACAAAGACGGACGACAAAATATTTTGATGATCCAAAAGAGCTTGTATTGTATCGAGAAAATGTACTTAAATGAAGAAAATCAAATTTGATGAATTTAGTACATTTTCTTGAGACAAGAAATATTTTCTAAAATCAAGAAAATATTGTATTATCCGTATTCGAAGCGATACTTTTTTGATTCAATTTTTTTTCGTGTATGAATGCATAGAACTGAATCAAGTTTAAATGCCTCACGTTTTTCAAAACAAAGTTATTATAATAATAAAGTAGATAAGGTGCACTTCAGGAAATTTGAAGTGGTGGTTCGCCATGCCTGGTACTATGGGAAATTTGGGGTGGGGGTTCGCCATGGATAGTACTTTGGGAAATTTGTAGTGGGGGTTCACTGTGACACGCACTTTGGGAAACTTGAAGTGGGGGGTTCGCCATGGCTGGTACTTTGAGAAATTTGGAGTGGGGTTCGCTATGGATGGTACTTTGAGAAATTTGGAGTGGACTTAGAAAATAAGTAGAGCGTCTCATGTATAATCTAATTTTTTTAAATAAGAAATTCTTATTATGAAAATTGGTTTGAAATATCGCAAATGAAATAGTATATTATGCACCTAGTGGAAAAAGAGCCTCTCTCCCTTGGCACATACGATATTTTTTATGACAAATGGATGATTTCAGACATTTTTCGAAATAAAGTCAATATTTCAGTCCATATGAGATTTTGAATGAAGAAGCATTAAATTTATGTTAACTTATTCCTAATTATCCAAAATTCAATAAAAAAATTTTTCGAAATTTTTGCTTGTGCAAAATTCAATTAAAAAATCTGCCCGCCTCGCGGGCACATTCTCATCGCTCGCTTCGCTCGCAACTTTGAGCGCGCCTAGGGCGCGCACCTGTTGGATCTCGCGCTTCGCGCTCGATTAGGTATTCATCTCGCGCTACACTCTCGGAAACATTTACCTGACGCTTTAAGCTTGGTTCCTTCAGGTTTTCGCACTTCGTGTGCTCGCTATTGCGCGCTTCGCGGGCTAATACTCTCTTGGTAAACTTCATCATTCTGAATTGCTTTTGGTTCATTCACGTCAGTTCTACATAAAAAGAAGAAATAATTTACTGAAGGTTCTATCGACCTTAAATAACACATTCTCATCAAGACACTTGCGCTTCGCGCTCGATATTTGCTTTAAAAATCATGTGAACCTCGCGCTCCACGCTTATTTCAGTTCATCGTATAATAGAAACGCAAAAGTTTGAGCGCGCTTGCGGCGCGAGATTTGTTCGTCGCGCTTCGCAAGGACTATATGTTATGTTCTCTGTTCTTCAGATAAAAATGACTAAATTTTTATTTGATATCGAACGAAGAAGGAATTCCGTATCTTTCTAATTATTTATTGTTTTATTATGGTTAGAAATAGTATTGAGAACATGAAAACAATGCGATATTTTGAAAAAAAAAACACACACGAGATGAAAAAGAAAATAAATAAACAAAGTTTTGATGAGAATGTGCCCACTTATCGGGCTGATTTTTTCATTGTTAATGTATTTTTTACAAATAATACAAAAACTACATATCCTATCAAAAAGTGACCAATAACAAGTTTGTAGATCTTTTTTGATTGCAAAATTTTTGTTCAATCATCATTTGTCGTAAGTTGCATAGTTTGACCGTAAAATTGAATTTTTGGATTTTTCATTATTTTTTGTGCAATAAAAATGTGAATTTTCAATTTTTCAAGAAAATTCAAAAAGTCGTTATAACCTTGTGGGGCGTGCAAAAAGAAACACTTTTCTCATTTTGACTTTTTTTCATATCGTGCGTTGTTTGGCTCAAAATATTAATTTTCGTTTTTTTTTTTTTTGGATTTTGAAAATGCTATAGCTCTAACAATTTTACTTTTATCGAAAAAAGTCATAAGGATAAATTGTTCGAATTTCCATATGCTATGAAGAGCCGCAAATAAAAATTTCCCCAGTGGTGGTTTCCTCTTTATCTCCAGGAATGTCAAAGAGGATTGCCTTACTGCCGTTGGAGGTGGTAAAGCCAATGTTGAATTTCCCCAACTCCACGGGTTTAATCTAACCGTAATCCGTTTCGAAGAAGGTTGATATATAGACGATGTTATTTACGAAGCATGCCCAGGATGACGAGTCAAGAGAGATTCCGTTCGAAGTCGAATTGACCAGTTTTATGACAGGTTCGAGGTTCCCATTAAGCTGCAACTCGAGTGCCGTGAAAAGCTGCTTTGCATAGGAGTTATTCGGACGATTGACTTTTCGCTCCCGACCTGCACAGGTGGAAACTAATACATTACCTGCTGAGGGCAGCGAACGTCCCTTCCACTGCAATGTATGCAACTTTGAGTAAGCGAGGTAAGGAGGAATTAGTTGTTCAAAATTATAAGTTTAGTTTTCATAAAAAAAACATGCGGGTGGGAAATCTCGGTGGAAATGTGTAAACCGACAATGTCGTGCATATTTAATAACTGTAGGCGAATCTTCGCGAAAAATTGAGAATTGTGTTTTAGAACACAATCATGAAGAAATGTAGATGCACATTTCGCAGGGACAAGACGTTTCAGCAACCGCGAAACGAAAAGCCGTTGAAAATCTTACAGAAAGGCCTTCAAAAATTGTGTGTGCCAGTGTCAATGAAAATCATGAAGACTTACAAGTAGATACACATGCTGTGCCCATTGGGCTGTATATGAATCCATGACTGCGGTGACGTGCGCATCAGCAGTAGCAGCGTTAGGTGTTTTGTTTTCAGACATGGTGTCGTGTTTGGTCTTAGGATTGAAACTAGACTGAATGCTGAGTAGAGCTCTCACCTGCTTTTATACATTCCTGAACCATTGTTTCGCCCCACCATATGGAACGATAACGCATCCAGGATGAACCGATTTCTCCCACAAGTTGAAAGAACTCTCGTGGGAAAATCCTAAAAACTTGTCACAAAAATCGTACAAAATAACAATGGGGTCTTTGATGTTTATTTATTCCAGCAAAACCTCCCCAAAAATGTTGACTAATGTTTCTGAATTCTGTGTAAAGTACCTAAGTTTGCTCTTCTTACGTGAAAAGGGGACTTTTAACTGACACAAAAAGGGTGGATTTATGTTCTTCTTTCGTAAAGAGTATATTTGAAAATCAAATAAATAATCAAGCATGTCTACGAGGAAAAACTTTTTCTTTAAAATCGCAAGCCAGTCATAAATTAGAGAATCGCTCGTAACTTTTTTTCTACTTGCTGTCTGCAAAACTCTTAACCAGTGACATGTATTGTTGGGCGTAACAAATATTTGAAAAGAAGTTTGGCAGTATACTTAGTTTACTAAAACATTGCCGCACTCTCTCTTTTCTGCAGCGTGGCTTGAGTTTTAAAGGTACCGGCAGTTATTTTTTTTATACTTGGTCGTAAATTTTTGCTTTGTCACGCTGCAGAATAATTCCAAAGGATTGTAAGGTGAAAATCTACGTGTCCTTTCAAAAATACTTGGCGACGAACCGCTTTGAAACCATTACAGTAATCGGCTGGCAAACATGTGACTCGTTGTACCTTACATTTCGGTAAATCTTCACGATTTTGACAGTTTTTTTCAGTATCCAAGAAATTCTATAGATATCGAGGGGCTTGCAATTTTCCAGAAGAATCGGGGTGGATAATGGGGTATGGATGGATTTTCTTCTTCCATAAATACTGGTGATCGTCGTGTATATGGTCAGTATTGCTTCATCATGTCACACGTGAAAGAGCTCGGCACTGTAAGAAACTTCCTAGACCATCAGGAAGCAAGTCACTAAGAACCTATGGCGTGATACATGGTAGCTCTAAGGAAGCATCCAGAGGCGACTGTTGTCGCCTTCAACACTCACGGCCGCTGTGTAAGGATAACAGCGGTAAAGGCAAGCTGCAAACTACACCATGCTCCTAATTTTGTACCTAC